>JAVTVY010054433.1:0-31281 GCA_036873755.1 Hanleya hanleyi | reverse complement strand
TACGTAAGTATCTCGCATTTTCGTATCGTAATCTCGCTCTTTCAATTCAATTCAATTCAATATACTTATTTAACGAGGGTAAAACACAGTTAGTGTAGATACTAATCTACCCAGTGACCCTCCGTATAGAAACCTCGCTTTCTACTTTTTGTCAATGGATAAAAACTTGGAAAGTGCGAAGTTAATCTCGTTTTTGGCGAAAAACTTTCGACTTTTTGTCATCGGCTCAAAATGATAACCTCGCACTTTCGTCTTCCGGTTGAAAGTTTAACCACTGGCAAAAAGTCGAAAGAGCGAGGTTTCGATACGAAAATGTGAAATCAGTCTCGCACTTTCGTATGGAACCATCGCCTTTTCGTGTCGAAACCTCGTTCTTTCGACTTTTTGTCAAATTGTTTCAACCGGAAGGCGAAAAAACAAGGTTACTTTCAAATTTTTACTTAAAAATATTCGAAATTGCGAGTTCTATAGCCTATATTTTCACGGGAATCCTTGCACATGCACAATTCGTATGCTGGGAACAGCATGCGTAACACTGAATAGCACCCAGACGAATATTCCACCACTAAGGAATAGGGTTTTATTTTCAGCGTAATATTATTTACTAGAAAATAAATTCAATCATTTATATACAGCAATATAGCGATAAGCAATGTATACTTACCTCGTCATATTTACTCTTGTATGTCCTTAAACGAATTACACATATTCCCACCACACAGATTTGCCGGAGTGAAAGGTTGTCTTCCCCACTCTGGTCCAGTCGGATAAATGGATGGATGTCGTGCCAAGGTCCGCTGTCGGAATATACAGCACGATTGATCCGCTACCCTGGAGAAAAGTCCGACGGTGCGCGAACTGGAGGTATGAAGGTCTAAATATAACGGCTCATTAACATCCCCTACAAACGATATAATAGACGAAATTAAAATATATAAATTGCTGGTGTAATGTCTGCAATACACCGGAGGATGTGGCGATTTATGGGCTGTGCTATAATTGATAAAATGACCAGAAAAATTATTGGAAGCTGAGAGAATGGTTATATACCTGCGATGAATCGTTGCGAGGCAAAATCAACAAATGTCACAACCTAACGATATCTGCCCATCGGACCACGACAATAGAATCCCTAATTAGCAATAAAATCTCACCAAATTGTCCAAAACTGACCTAGCATCGCTTACGTGAGTTTGATGCTTTAAACAGTTCACTAGATGCATCCCCCAATTTTAATCGTACAATTTTCATCTATTCTGCAGTCTATACAACTATGTCGCGCCTTAGATTGTGTTGTCATTGATTTTCCCAATCTATCGAACTTGGGAGCCGCTTCTTACATCTTACATCGCAATATTCGCTGAGGTATATTATTAAACCTCATACCAGATTTGTTCATTCTGATCGGTTGGAAGGTCCATACTCCAAGCCGCTAACTAATAATACTATGCAAAGTGCCGTATCTACCGCTGAGCAAAAGTATAACATTCAAACTACCGTCTTCATTCCACCGCCGAGGAAAAACTGCTTCGAAGCAAGGGAGACTATTCAAACCACCGTCTCCATTCCACCGCTGTAGAAAAGTATGGTCCCAGACATTTCTCGTGCTTCCTTACATGAAGTATCGACCGGTTGGAATGGTTGTGATAGCGCACGGTCTCGAGGCAATAGCGCACGGTCTCGAGACAATTGCGCACAATCTCTGTAATAGCCCATTTTGCTGCTAACAAACATGCATCCAGTGAAAGAACAAACACAATTTGTGCACATGTGTTGGTGTAAAAACTAAGTGTATAATAGGGGTATTGTGGATAGTATTTTGCCTATTTTGGGACGAGGAAATTTGTTTGATGATTCGAATTTATCTGATCTAACCAGAGACCATAAAATAATTTTTGTACTCTCCCTGATCTAACTAAATGCACACGTTCAAATTCTTCCCTATACCCGCCACGTTGAGCTTTAGCATGTACATTTCACACCAGGTGTTCGTTCTGTCGCTGGATGAAGAAAGATGACGTCATAGATCGGGCGGTTGCTGATTTCATTCTGAGAAAATCTCATAATCATATTAAATGGATAGTGTTGGGCGACACGACCTTATCGAGTTCGAGCCGCTAAATCTAATGAAATGCATCACAGAACAGTTATTGGACACTTGCATGGAAAAAGACGTTTATTCGAAGTTTTCTCCAAATTAAAATCATGTTGTGAAAATTTCTTCAGAGAGTGCCAATTTCTTTGTTCACTCAACAAACTTTATGCACCGCAGTTTGCGCACGTGTCTGTAACAGAGCAGAAAAAATGTAATGAAAAAAAAACATGAAAACTGTTTGGTCCATCTTCACGAGTTCTCCTCATAGGAGATTTAACTCTTTGCTACTTGCTGATAGTCTCGTTTGTCAGCCTTGTATGTTCGGATAAATGCATGCGAGAGGATTTTGTTATAGACAGTCTTTTTTTGAAGCAATATATTTGCATGTAGCTTGATTGAAACCCCGCTAAATATATATATTTTCAGAAAGCCCATACTTTAATTAATCTGTCCTTCAAAATATCTGCCCATTTGTGTCTAAAATAAAACCAGACCAGGCGAGAAAATAAAATAAACAAAAAAAAAATCTCTGATTTCGACAACATTACCGTGAGTGTATGTCCCAGCCAAATGATAGTTTCCATAAAAAATCTCTTCACGATTCGCCCAATTCAACCGGACGATCGTGCTAAAATACCAGTGCATCGTCCGTGTGGGTTTTAATCCGATATATAAATCCGAGAAACCCTTTATTTCCATTGTAAATCCAACAGTCGGCCCGCTAAAGTTTCAACGAAGCCATTTTCTTTGGCGAGAAATTCAACCGGCACTGAAGACAGACACGCAGACAGGCGGCCGGCCAATCGCTGCCATTGTCTCACACGTCTCAACTAATCGGCTTCGCGATACTAACAGAGCCCGGTCGAGGTCAATTTGGTCACGCTATCAAAGAATGATCAAATCCTTCGTTATTCAATCCTATCCAATCAAATCACTCGTCACAGGTCGAAAGACCCGGAAATGACCTTTAAAATGAAACCAATATCTCTAACATTCTACCGCGGGAAATGGGATTTCGATAGCGTTGAAAATGGCCAAAAAACGGCAAATTCTTCGCCGATTTTCTCAATTTTCACCACAAGGAAGGTACGTCTTCAATAAAATTAACTTGTTATACGTTTATTGCATGATTTACAATAAAATTTGAACGTATATTGTCGACTATTTCCTTGTTGTCCAACGATGTGGACTACCGACGACCTCTCACTTGACGAACATTTTACTGTGCGGCGATTTTTTTGCGTGGTGGTGAATTGCAGCCGGTTTCGGCCGTTATGGGTATATATGATGCTGGCCGGTTTTGGCCGGTATAAGTACGAAAGGGTTAAACACAAAAAAGATCGACTGTGACCGGTTCTCCAGTCGGCTTAATATGAGTAAACAGTCTGCCTATACAGTAGAAGAGGCCAGAGCATCACTCTCCAAGATGGACCCCTCGCAAAATCGTCCAGATTGTGTTATCTTCCATATCGGTACCAATGAGATTGTAAAGAAAGATGCTGATGCATGTGTTAACCAAATGCAGCTCCTGTTACAAGAAACAAAATCGAAGTACCCCTCTGCTAAAGTGATGGTATCTGAACTGCCCCCACGGCAGGACAACGAACTATTTGCTAAACGGATCCGGAAAACAAACATGCTCTTAGCAGCGCATCTAATGGAAGATGAGAAGATATCTGTATGTAAACATGGTAATCTCAGCAGGAGAGGTGGTCCTGTTCATCGTTTCCTTGTGGAGGATGGTATTCACCTGAGTGATGAGGGAGTGAGCCTCATGGCGGCCAATCTCCGGAATTCCGTGGAAACCATACTCGATGTTGAGCGGCCTCCGTCTCCCAGGAGATGGCACAGCCCACGAGGGAATCGTAGTCCTCGTCGTGATCGCAGCCCCCGTTGGAATCGTGGTCGCTCCCGATACAGAAACCAATGTACTGAAAGTGAACTGTATTATCTGTAACTTTCGCTCATACTGACAATTAACTAGAATAGTCAGGTGGTCTCAAACGTTAGACCATTAGTAATTATGGTACCACATTATTAGTCTCAATCTTATATGGTACCAGTATTAGACCAAATCCATTTTTTAATCCTAACACTTGGCATTTCATTTCCATGTGTATGTTTATTGATCGGTAAATTTGATGTGTCAGTTTTAAGTCGAGATTCAAACTTCACAGTCCAATTCGGATCGGTGTTTGGAATGTTAATGGTTTGAAAACGAGAACCCACAACAAATGGGAATGTTCGGAATTTGTTCAAGAAGTTGTAATTATGATATTTTTTGTTTCACCGAGACTCACCTAGAAGAAGGATGTTCATTTAACATTCCTGGGTACCGACGTCCAGTAAATGTATATAGACCGAAATCTGCTGACAGCCCACGGGCCTTTGGTGGAATATCCGTTCTAATTAAACAAAATTTACATAAATCTGTGTCTTTTATTAAAAATACCAATACAGACTACCAGTGGATTAAGATAGCAAATCAAGGGTTGGGCATTAAACGTGACCTATATATTTGTTTTATACATATACCACCAGAGTACACTTCCTATTACTCAAAAGTACAGAGAGACTCCATGGAAGATTTAACAAGAGAGATTATCAGTTATCAAAATATTGGTAATGTGATACTCTGTGGTGATTTTAATGGAAGAACTGGACAGTGTGTTGATTTCATTGAGAACGATGATCATAAATATGGTGTTGCAGATGAATATTATGCTGTGGATTGTGACATTGAATATAGACATAATCAAGACTCTACAGTGTGTTCCAGAGGTAGACGACTCCTAGAACTGTGTATTCAATCGCAAATGCGCATTTTAAATGGCCGAATAATGGGGGATTTATTGGGAAAGCTGACCCATCATAACTGTTTTGGTAGTAGTACAATAGATTATCTTATAACTGATAATGAATTGATTCCTAAAGTTATGTATATGCAGGTGGGAACATTTAATAGTGTTTTGTCAGATCACTGAAAATTATCTTTCATGCTAAAAGGCCAACAGTGTGGCATAGATAATCCTGATACTCAAGCTAAGTGTAAACTAAGAAAGTCACATTATATCCTCAAACTTACTAAGTCAGGTCTGGTTCAGTATCAAGGTATTTTGAGATCTCCTCCCTTTGGTGAACGTATACTTCATTACAGCCATGATATCCATATTACCGAACAAAATTCAGTTAATCATGTTAATAGAACCACACAAGAATCAGATGAACTCATTACAGATGCGAGTAATTCCTGCTTTGTGAAAGTGAAAAAATACCTAGACATCATAAGCGATGGTATAATCACAACCTCGTAGAACTACAGAAAACTGTTAAGAAGCTGAGTGCTAAATTATCACATGATCCATTCAATTCGATATTAAGACAAACTTTATTTCAATATACAAAGCAATATTACAAAACTTGTAAACATGAAAAGAAGATGTATACAGCTGAAATATTGAAAAAGCTCTCAGAACTTCACAGTCATGACCCAAAGGCCTATTGGAACTTGGTTAAACAACTTGATGAAGCAAATAATATGGATAAATCAGAAAACATACAACCATCTTTGTGGAAAGATTACTTCAATACTCTAAATACAGCTGATCAGAAATACAATAAACGTCTGGCGTATATCAATTCCTTACTTAAAGAAGAAAATATTCCAACTTTTAATAAACTTGATTACCTAATTGCTGATAAGGAAATAGCGGATGCAGTAGATTGTCTAAAAAATAATAAATCTAGTGGCCCTGATGGAATACCTAATGAGTTAATTAAACATGGTCTAGCCACACTGTTACCTTGTATACGTAAATTGTTTAACATGATTCTGTCCTCTAGTTCCTATCCTGAAATTTGGTCTAATGGTATTATAACTCCAATTTTTAAGGCGGGTGATTCAGCAGACCCACATAATTACAGGGGTATTTGTATCAGTAGTTGCCTGGGGAAGCTGTTCAATAGAGTGCTTAACAATAGACTAGATAGCTACTTCGTGGAGAATGCTATTATAGACAATGCTATTATAGACGAGTCCCAAATTGGTTTTTGTAAGGGACATCGCACCTCTGACCACATGTTTGTATTGAGAACCTTAATTGACAAGTACACCTCCCCTAAAGGAGGTAAATTATTCGCTTGTTTCGTAGATCTGTCTAAAGCTTGTACATCCAGGGATTCTTTTGAAACTACGACAAGCAGGAATAGGAGGTCGATTCTCATTAAGGATATGTACAGTAAGAATACCATATGTGTCAAAACATCCAGTGGATTAACAGAGTCATTTGTGTCCAATGTAGGAGTTAGGCACGGGGATACACTGAGCCCCAACTTATTTAAACTGTTCATAAATGACCTCCCATCTTTACTGAAATGCAATGTACACCTAACACCTAAATGGCATAGCAATACCTTGCCTTTTATATGCAGATGACATGGTATTACTCTCTAAAACTAAGGAAGGTTTACAGCAAGCCTTAGGCGTTCTAGACCATTATTGTGATTGTTGGTGTATTGATGTAAATGTTAACAAAACCAAGGTGATAGTTTTTAACAAAGGCGGTAAGGTATATAATGATCAGTTCACCATTGGGAAAAAACACATAGATAATGTCAAACGCTATAAATATTTAGGAATACAATTCAGTGTAACTGGTTCTTTCACCCTTGCACAAGAAGATTTATACAACAGGGCTATCAAAGGGTTCTTCAAGCTATGCAAAAACACAAACTGTCAAACCTTGGATGTGAAATTATTTTTTCACTTGTTTGATCACATGATTAAGCCTATTATATTGTACGGCCGTGAGATCTGGGCTGCCAATATAGATTTGGATCCCAATGCGGATATACACAAGCTCACTAGACTACACTTTGAAAAATTACATTTAAAGGCTTGTAAATATGTTCTTGGGGTTAACCGTACCACTACCACCGATGCAGTCTATGGTGAACTGGGGAGGTACCCACTGATAATATCTATAGCCAGTCAAGCAGTTAACTATCTGGGCCATCTTAATACTGCTCTTGATAACTCTCTTCTAAAAGTGGCTCTGGACTACTGCAAGAATAATCCATCATCCTGGTACTCAAATGTATTAAATAGTATCCCCAAAATTCTCGGTCCCCATAACAGTATCGGTGGTGTGGCAAAACAATCAGCTTCCTCAGGCAAAGTACAAAAGATGTATATGTCCGCTTTTGAACAGAACTGGAAAAAAAGAATTGTTAATGGACCATCGTGTAATCGGTTGCCTGGCAGTCATAAACTTAGAACATATATGGAATTCAAATCTCGTTTTAGTCGGGAGATTTATATTGATGTTATCAAAGATAGAGACCGTCGTAGGTCATTTGCAAGGTTTCGAACTAGCTCTCATGACCTTAATATCGAAAGGGGCAGGTATACCAGAGTTCCCATTGAACGCCGTCTTTGTCCATTGTGCAAATCTGATACGGAGGATGAATTCCACTTTTTGATTAAATGCCCTGGTTATAGCATATCTAGATGTCTATTATTTACAAATATATCACAGACATGTGCCAACTTTATCAGTATGCCAGATAGGGCAAAATTTGTATGGCTTCTCTCTGCCGAGGACATGGTGGTCATCTCTCTGGTAGTTAACTTTATTCATCGAAACTTAAGAGAAAGTACTTGATGAACAATGTATCTTATTGAATCCGGTGAACATGTTGTGATTTATTCTGTTTTGTTTTCTCCTGTACACATTAACCCATCAACGGGTAAAAAAGTACAATTAAAGGTTCTATTCTATTCTATTCTTTCATTGCAGATCAACGCTATAATTTCATAGCAATTGGTAGAATTTGTTGGTACAACTATGATGTTTCGCCGTTTAGTCTCTCTGTGTCTCATGCGACAGTGGAACGAAATAGCGTTCGTTTTTGTCAGATGAATGAGATGCAAAATGACACTTCGGGAGTATTCATTGTACAAGCTTATATGTTGTACTTCAGCTTTTCACATAATCACTACTTAATTTTGCATGAAAGCTCTCTCTACAATATTTAAACCCTCAACACAAAACAAAAATGAGCACGGAGTCTCAATCCCTTGAGTCCTATTTTTACATATATAAATGCAGTCCGATAGTAGGGAATAATGGATGCTCCCTGATATCAGAGAATGTCTTTGGAAGTATCGGTTAGTTCCCAAATGTTATAGTTTAGTAAAACCTCTCACCAGATTTTGATAATTATGCATATTCGTTTATTTATATATACTTTCTCACAGTAAGACAAATAATTTGAGTATATTGACTTCAGCCATAGATTTCATTTGAGAACAAGAGCCCAAGGGACCCGTATATCTGGAATCACATTGGTCCAAATTTCAAGGTTGTTTAATAGCGTTGATTCCAGTTGGTAGCTAGCAATCCAGAGAAAGTGCTTCTGAGAATGTGACATGTATCACATCTTGTATTATATGATAAACTAAAATGAGCTTAACTCTTGGTAAGTAGTTGATCTTGAAGCAAGAGCAGAGAGCTCACATATCCCACACTGAAATCGGAAGAAGAAAGTGATGAAGTAAACCTTTGTTCTTGAGTTAATATACAGGTATGAAGTTCACACAGGACCCCTCTCCCCGTTAAATTAGTAAATGTATGGTTTTTATTTCACAAGAGTTTAACTAAATGTACCTGTTTCAAACATGGGATTCAACTTCACAGGACAAATGCCATATACATGTAGGTGAGAGAACTCTGAATATTCCAACGTAACACATAGAGTCAGCTAAACTTGATTCAGTTTTGGGGGACTGTGACCATGACCTTTGACAAATTGATCTGAAAATGTATGGCTCCTCTTAAGGTATACTCAAAGTTTGGTACCAATCCATACCTTGAAACTAGAGATACGCATAGACAACAAATGTTAATGGATGAATGGACAGAACGCAACATCGCATTACACGACCTCGTCGTCGACAGGCATATGAAAATGTGACTTTTAATGATTTCTTGATTTTGGGTCACAGTGACCTTGACCTTTGACCCACATTTTGGTGTGTAACACATGTCAGTCTAATGTATCTACTGACAGAAAAAAAGTTATTTTTAATGATTTCCTAATTTTGGAGAAACAATGACCTTGACCTTTGACCTTGACCAAAATATTGATACATGACACATCGTCTTCCCTCAATGTATCAATGAACACAAAAAATCATGATTTTTAACAATTTCACGATTTTGGGGTCACAGTGACTTTGACCTTGACCTAATTTTTAGTATGCGGCACTTCATTTCCCCCTATTGAATCCACTCACAAAAAATGGTTATTTTTAATGATTTCCTGATTTTTAGGTCAAACTGAACTTTGACCTTGATTCTGAGGTCACAGTAATCTTGACTATTGACCTGGATCTAAATTTTGGTACATGACAAAACTGCTCACCGTAATTTCTCAATGGACTAAAAAAATCATGATTTCTAACAATTTCACGATTTTGGGGTCACAGTGACCTTTGACCTTGACCTACATTTTGGAAGCTGACACATAGTGTCCCCCTAATGTATTTATCGACACAAAAAAAATATTTTTAATAATTTCTTGATTTTGGGGTCACAGTGACCTTTGACCTTCGACCTTGACATATTTTTTGGTATGCGACACTTCATTGAATCCACTCACAAAAAAAATAGAATTTTTTAATGATTTCCTGATTTTTCGGTCATACTGACCTTTGACCTCTGACCTCGACCTACATTTGGTATGCAACACATCGTTCCCCCTCCCCCCAGGGCATCCACTCGTCAAAAATTAGAACTGTAAATGAAAAACTGTCAATGATCAATGATTTCCTGATTTTAGGCAACAGTGACCTTTGACCTCGATCTCAATTTTGGTATGCAACACATCGTCTCCACCTAGCGTATCCACTCATAAAAAATTGCAACTGTGGATAGAAAACGTTCACATATATAGACCGGACACGAACACTAAAGTGATTTCCTGTTTTTTAGGCCAGTAACCTTTGACCTCGATCTTCATTTTAGTACGCGTCACATCTTCTCCCCGTAGGGTATCCACTCACAAAAATTGGAACTGTAGATAGAAAACTGTTCCAGAGATAGACCGGACACGAGGGACGGACAGACAGACAAACGGAGAGACGGCCGGAAACGGCCATCACAGGCGGGCGTATATAAACGAAGTGTTCAAAAACTGTCAGGAAACTTGATCATGAACAGATTGGACCCCACCAACATATCGGACGGCCTGAAGCTTTTCATGTTGCATTTATCACATATTATGATTCAATTACAAGCGTCTAGTCCGTCATTCATAATTCAGCCGTCGTCCATTAACGAATATCCGCGTCCATAAGTCCTTGATTTTTTAATTGCGCACTGGCTCCGTCATGGTCCACTTCTCTGCTAACAAACATACATGCATGCATCCAGTGGAAAGAAAATTAGCCAAACAAAATGTACACGTACCATTGTACCCGTATGCGCACATGTAATGGTGTAAATACCAAGGGAAAACTAACCGTAAAACAGTATGGTGATTAATATTTTGCTGCATTTACGAGGAAATTTTCTTCAGCTCAGACGGCCGATGAGCCAAATTTATCTGACCTAACTAAAAGCGCACTTTCAAAGTCTCTCCAAAACCCGCCATACCCGCCACGTTGAGCTAAAACATGTACATTTCACGCCAGGTGTTCGTTCTATCCCTGGAAGAAAGAAATGACGTCAAAGATTGAGTCGACCGGGAGGCTGCTGATTTCATTCTGAGATAACTCCAAAATAAAATAACAATAATTGTGTTAAATGGATAGTGTTGGGTCAAAAGAACTTACTGAATTCGAGCCGCTAAATCCCTTTGACATCAGTCAAACAAAAAATATCCCTGATAAACTACATATTTACTTCTTCCGGTATAAATAAAGCAGATAGAGAATGCTATCACCTATCACAATTTGCCAGCCCTCGATTTCGCGCTCGTTGAATACAACGCGCAGCATGCACTATCTGTATAATATCATCAAATATCGTCTATATTGTTAGATATAGGTCATCATTAGTAGAGAAAGCGCAAATACGGTCGGATTAGGTGCACACGTGGCTACCTACATCCCTATACACTAATTCAAAAGAGTGAGCATGTCGACCTTGAGCACACGGTGTCGTCTGAAGCTCACGGGAGTACGATTGGTGTCGTTTTGACCGGAAGGTGCTCATGCGCAGTCGAGCAGTTTCAGGGTACACATGGGTATATTTGTGGGCTTTCGCCTGGCGGGTGTGGATATACCGTGCGCAATAGGGTGTAGTGGGCGAGGCATGATGTGTCTGTCTAGCCTGGCAGTTCTCCCTTGGTACAGTATATCACAATCAACCTAGGAGAGCCGCGTTAATTGGGTGTTTTTACAATTCTCGTATGCTACTATCCATGTAGGACAACCATTTCCAGGTCGCGGATAACCGCTAATCGCGGTGAAAGTGGACAACTCCTATCGTCGGGCAAATTATCCTTCGTTGTAGTTGCCTATGGACAACTTATACTATTATCAGATGTCCCTTTACAACTAATAACATTATAGGTTATCCAACTTATGCTAATATCAGTTGTCCCTGTACAACACACAACATTATAGGCAACCAGTCCCATTGATGGTTGTCCGACGGACAACCGCTGACCAGGGCAGTGTTCACTTTCCACATCACTAGTATTTTATTTTCGACCGAGTCGTATACGCTCGCTTTGTCTGGACACTGTGGGCTTTTCATCTGCCTTCATCAATGTTCCCTTGTAAATGACGGCAACAACCGAAATGCGGAGAATTACGTAACCAATGATGCTACGTCATGTAATCGACTCACAACAAAAGATTTTAAAGCAATCGAGTTGCATGAAATCAATTACTCCTTATCGAATATCCTCATACCTAGTGTCCTAATTAATGTTGACAGTGACACACGTTGACACTGACAGTTCTTTCTTCGTTGAGGAAGAAACAATGCCGGATGGTAAGTAGTTACAAATGGTTACACCAGCAATATCTGCTGTGTCAGTTATTCATGCACAATAAAATACTTTAATATATTTTGTAGAATAAACGTTTTGCACTTCCCCATTTTAAACTCCGTCATCCATCATTCTTTGAAGATATTTTTTGTTTTGTATATGCGATCAATAAACCATTAGTTTGCCATTGGTGAGTGCCTTAGGTCCGGACGGACATGCGGATTTGTGAACTCAGGATTCAGTGGAAGGTATTTTGATTTTATCCGTAGTTCTGCCGGTGCCATGGCCGATAGTCCACTATCAACAGAAAATAACATTCTCAATTTTGCAGTGTTTGTTTGCTTCTCCCCTCGTCCCCTCCTCTCCAACTCCTGTCCAAAGTACACATGGATGTCCACGAGTACTGCCAACAGTCACAACCCTGTGTCCAGTATCTGGACTTGCTAGACAGCAAGTGGTTAGCTTTCCATCTTAATTCGAGTGGGACGAATGTTTGAGCGGGATGGCGACTTCTAGACCGATGTCGCATCAATTAGTAATTAACTAGTTATCATCTGAGCTGTTTAAAGAGAAACTTATGAGGATTATTTATGTGCATTAATAACTAATGCACACAGTACATGTAATTTTATAACACTTGTGTCTATTACAAAATGCTAACTGTGAATTATCACAGTTGTGTCAAATGTACATGTATCAAGTGCAGATGTTCATTTGAGAGATTCTATTTCACAAGTCGGATGAGAAAACGGACGTCTGCTCTCATACAAGTCACAATCGAATAAGACAAACAAATAAATAACTAAACGGAATTTCTATCTCAAGTTTAACTGATGTTTCCATCTTGAAATGGATTAACAAAGCGACACACTGACTCAGCTGACAGAATCACTTCCCATCTGAAAGACCACATATACTCTATTTCACAAGTCGGATGAGAAAACGGACGTCTGCTCTCATACAAGTCACAATCGAATAAGACAAACAAATAAATAACTAAACGGAATTTCTATCTCAAGTTTAACTGTTGTTTCCATCTTGAAATGGATTAACAAAGCGACACACTGACTCAGCTGACAGAATCACTTCCCAATTGAGAGACCACATATACTCGTTCACTGATATTGGCACGATGCCAACAGAGACAAAGTTTCGGAAGCTATTTTCCCCGACATTTACTGATAATTAATTTCTCTCTCCGAGTGGTGAAAGCATTTGATTGATGAACAGTATATATATGGGCAGTGAGGCCTCCGACACTAATGTAGCCTCCATATTGGATGATGTACGAGCGATCAGCCGCTAAGGCCCTCTCGGATTTTCAGTGTCTGATTCGCAACTTGGCGATAGGAATATGTTAATAATATACACAACAGTGTACTTGCACACGCGAGATCCAGTTGTCATCTTATGCCTGAATAGTGGAAAGGTATAAGGTCACCAAATGTATGGTGTGTCTAAATGCGAAAGAGGGCATTTTGGGGGTGAGCAGATGCGTGTTTGAGCGACTTAGGGACCGTACGTGGTCCAAAGTGGGCCGTGTCTGGTGTCGTCTTGAAGCGCTGCTAGAGTAGACTCGATGGGTGTTGTCTGGAAATCATGTAACAGTGCGCATGCGCAGTTGACTAGTATAGAAATAGGGCATGTTGGGGCGCACAGCGGTGTGTAGGGATGGGCCGTACCTATAGTCCAAATGTAGAGTACGGCGTCTCATACTGAAGCGCTCGGGAGTAGACTACGACATGCGCAGTCCAAATGTTTGCGGGATACATGGCACGTGCTTGGTCTAAATGTAACGTACATGGTCTCATATTGAAGCTCTTCTGAGGTAGACTACGACTGGGTAAAAAAATATCATTTTTCCTCATCTGACAGGTGACGTAGGCCGACATGGCAACACTGTCACAAACCAGGAAAAAACTATGGTTCGTTCCGCTAGTACAAGGTGACAGGCCTTTTCCTCTTCCATCCTCTGGCGCACATTCTATTCATCTTCACAAGTAAGACACTTTTTGAATGAATATGAACATACCAACTGCAGAGGAAATCCATTCCAAGAATGGGTTCTGTCTGAATATCAGCTATAACAGTCGGCACCATTGAACAGAAGTAGACATAATCCCATTGTCAACTTACCTCTGCTCATGTACACTTGTAAGATTTTATGCGCTGTCCATAAGGATGCAGATGAAGTGTCCAGTCGAGGTCTGAAATTAACTGGCACATTCTGGTACGTCTTCTCTGAAAAGGTAGTCACACTAGAACCTGTATCAATTAAAAATTCAACACCTGGAATACAATCAACAACATATAAAGCAGAATCAACAGCACCGACAACTTTCTTTCATTCATTTTTTTAGACCATTTCGAAGCTGTCTGAATTCTTGCCTTCCGAACCAGTGAACATTAGTTTTCCTTTGACCTTCTCTGTAACTTTGGATATGATCTGGGTTTGGTTAGAGATGGTAGATCTGAACTTGAGAATTGGAAAACACCAACTTCGGATATGAAGCTATATACTGGACGGGGGAATACTTCTATTACAGACACTTTAGCTCAAGGGGGGGGGGGGGGCTTGTCATGGTACCCTCCCCGATCGTGACATGTCCCATTCCAGTATGGATCACATGACCCTTCTTTCTCCAGTGGAAGCATTCTACCCCAGACAAAGGTCGTCGCTTAAATGACTTGCAGTATTTCGGCTTTCATTTAGGCTTAGTATCAGAGTTCAGTCTTGGAGAGCCTGATGCCTGTTTGGCCAGAGACTACTCCCACCTCACCGACATACTTTCTAAAGGACTGTTCGTGTCGCCCTACTTCAGTGTTTTTCTGAAACCCTCGACTTCCAGAGCAAGATTATTAAACGAACTGTTCCACGTTGATAGGCTTCACCACCGTATATCAGAATCATGGCTTCTGTATCGTCCACAGCATAAACAAAGTGGGTTTTCACCAAACAGCCCATCTGTGTGGGTCTCATGTTTGGTATGCCGAATTAGCCAGTTTTCTGTTACACTGTTTCATAAATCCACAAGGTACAATTCTGCTCTGTTTCCCGGGTCTAAAGCGATCTTTCAATACATGTGTCAATCGTTCAAGTTCTCTCTGCTCACCCGAAGTTAAATAACATGCTATATGTTTAATTGAAACTATTAAATGATCAGCTTCTCTAGACGTCCCCATTGATTAAACTTCGCAATGGTATTAAACAGGTTAAGGTAATCCATTCAAGAACCATCACCAGAAAACGTTTCGGGCCACTTGCTTGGCGTCTTCGTACGAACTTCATCACCACCACCCGTATGGCCGTCTTCCTCTTCAAATGCAGAGGAATATGCTCATCTACTAGCAACCCTCTTTAAAGGTCGAAACTCTATTTCCTCCTCCATCTAATTTTCTTCGGGAATCACACAAGGCCCATCAATATCTCTTGCTCGTCGGACATAAGTAGTATAGAAAACCCCGAAAAGGTCGTATTTTCCAGGGAGGTAACTCTTGGTGGCGGACAGGTGGCGTTGTTTCCCAAGAGAGCTCCCCGCAAAAGGGAGGTAACTCTTGATGCCTGTGATGATTTGTTGACATATTCCGGGTTATCTCCCCTGATTCGAACATTTGCATGTTAAATCTATACGGGGGTATGGATGGTCCGATTGGGTCGTATGAGGTATCAATGTGAAGCATTCGTGAAGGGGCATCTGATGGGCTGGGGGTGGGGTTGAAATATCGTCATTCTGCGCATGCGCGGTAGACAAAAGGTATGGACATAGCCGTTTTGGGGTCTAGGGGAGCCACTAATGGTTCGATTGGGTCGAGTGAGCTATCAACGTGAAGCATTCGTGAAGGGGCTTCTGACGGGCTGGGTGTGGGGTTGAAATATCGTCATTCTGAGCATGCGCGGTGGACAAAGCGTATGGAAATAGACGTGTTGGGGTCTAGGTGGACCACTAATGATCCAATGGAGTTGAGTGAGGTATTAATGTGAAGCCTACGTGAGGGGGCATCCGATGGGGTGGGTCTGGGATGGGAATATCGTCATTCTGCGCATGCGCGGTGGACAAGGATATGGAAATAGACGTTTGGGGATCTAGGGGAGCCCCTAATGGGCCGATGGGGTCGAGTGAGGTATCAATGTGAAACCTATGTGAGGGGGCATCCGACGGGATGGGTGTGGGGTTGAAATATCGTCATTCTGCGCATGAGCGGTAGACCAAGGGTAGGAAATAGACGTTTTGGGATCTAGGGGAGCCCCTAATGAGCCGATAGAGTTGTATGAGGTATCAATGTGAAGCCTATGTGAGGGGACATTCGCCTGGACTAGTGGCTCGGGCGTTGTCAACACTCTGCGCATGCGCAAACAGGGAATTGTGGGCAAAGGGTATGAAAATAGACGTTTTGGGATCTAGGGGAGCCCCTATCGGTCCGATTGGGTCAAGTGAGGTATCAATGTGAAGCCTATGTGAGGGGGCATCTGCCTGGACTAGTATCTCGATCGTTGTCAACATTCTGCGCATGCGCAGACAGGGAATTGTGGGAAAAGGGTATGGGAATAGACGTTTTGGAGTCTAGGTGGGCCACTATTGGCTCTATGGAGTCGTATGAGGTATCCATGTGAAGCATTCGTGAAGGAGCATCAAACGGAGTGGGTGAGACGTGGAAGTGACGTCATTCTGCGCATGCGCAGTAGACAAAATGTATGGAAATAAACGATTTGGGATCTAGGTGAGCCCCTAATGGGCCGAGGAAGTCGTATGAGGTATCGTTGTTAAGCAGTCGCGAGGGGGCATCCGCCTGGACTAGTGTGTCGTTCGTGTTCAACATTCTGCGCAAGCGCAGGCAGCGAATTGTGGGAAAAGTGCTGTGGAGGGAACGTTTTGGGGTTTAGGTGGGCCACTATTGGTCCGATTGAGTCAAGTGAGGTATCAATGTGAAGCACACGTCAGGGAGCATCCGACTGGGTGGATGTGGGGTAGGAATATCGTCATTCTGCGCATGCGCAGGGAGGCCGTAGTATGGAAATAGACATTTTGGGGCCGATATGGCCCACTAGTGGTCCAAATGGGTTGTGGGAGGTGTCAAGTGAAGCTGTTGTGGGGTAGAGTCAGAATGGCGTGTTTTCTATTGCAAGTCGCGTCAATCTGCGCATGCGCAGTAGGGTGTAGTAAGTAAAGTGGCCATTTTGGGGAAGTGAATGCAGGGATTTGGTGTAGAGATGGACCACTATTGCTCCGTGTGTCGTGTGGGGTGTCATTTTGTAGCTTTCGGGGTGTAGGCCTCGATTTGAAGGATATCCACTCCATCTGTGACGTCATCGGTGACGTCATCAGTATGAGTAGTACCCAAAGTGGGCATTTTGGGGGTGTGAAGGTTTTTTGGGGGGTAGAAATGGACTATCCTTTGTTCGAATGCGTCGTGTGAAGTGGCATCTTGTAGCAACGCCCGCCAACGCCAAGCTCAACGCTTCAACGCCCTGGTGAATTAGCCCTAAAGACACTAATACAGCGAAATGTAGTAACGCCCGTCAATGACCGTCGTTACGCCCTAGCCTAACACCTTGACGCCATGATATAGACCGAAGACAGAACAACAACAACAACAAGGATGAGAGAATAACAACAACACATTTTTTCATATAGTTTATTCTCCCCAATGTTACATCATATCCACGCTGGGGGAGCCGCGTTGGGTAGGTTTACAATATAAGTAGCCTCTTGTCCAATCAGAGGCCGTCATTTGGTACTGCATTTGTCATACTCGTTCTTGCCCGTTAGATGTATTCTCAGCTGCTCTTGTCCAATCAGAAGTCGCCATTTCAGAAAGTCCTATCTTCGGCCATGTTCGCTCTGAACCGTTTGTTCTATGGTGTAGAGATGGATCATCCTTGGTCCGAATGCGTCGTGGGAAGTGTCATCTTGCAGTTCTCGGGGTGTAGACTCCATTTGAGGGATGTCCACAGCATCTGTGACGTCATCGGTGACGTCATCAGTACGAGTAGTAGCGAAAGAACATGTTTTATAATTGGCTCAGTGCCAATTTTTTCCCACGATTTGCGGGATGTCCACAGCATCTGTGACGTCATTGGTGACGTCATCAGTACGAGTGGTAGCGAAATTTTGATTAGTCGTCCAATACATATGGAATGATGAGGGACACGAGTTAATCTCTATATGTACAGACACCACCATACACCAATAATACCACCAAACACACACACACACTACCACACACCACCAACGCCACCACTGGGCGTTGACGAGCGTCAACGCCCGGTGGTGGTGGTAGCTCCCGTGTGGCAGAGCTCTTGGATCGGAGCTCTTGGAGCTCAAAGCTTGTGGAGCTCAGAGCTCGGAAATGACGTCATCGCATGCATGCTCGCGTACCTGTGGTGCATCCGCACCCTGGTGTACCCTATTCCCTACGGGCTATAGGGTACTGGGTGCACTACAGGTACGCGCGCATGCATGCGATGGCATCATTTCCGAGCTCTGAGCTCCACAAGCTTTGAGTTCCAAGGGCTCCGATCCAAGAGCTCTGCCACACGGGAGCTACCACCACCACCGGGCGTTGACGCCCGTTAATGCCCGGTGGTGGCGTGTGGTAGTGTGTGTGTGTGTGTGGTATTATTGGTGTGTGGTGGTGTCTGTACATATAGAGATTAACTCGTGTCCCTCATCATTACATATGTATTGGACGATGGGCTATAGGGTACAGGGTCACCACAGGTACGCGCGCATGCATGCGGTGACGTCATTTCCGAGCTCTGAGCTCCACAAGCTTTGAGCTCCGATCCGAGAGCTCTGCCACACGGGAGCTACCACCACCACCGGGCGTTGACGCCCGTCAACGCCCGGTGGTGGCGTTGGTGGTGTGTGGTAGTGTGTGTGTGTGTATGTGTATGTGTGTGGTGTATTATTGGTGTGTGGTGGTGTCTGTACATATAGAGATTAACTCGTGTCCCTCATCATTCCATATGTATTGGACGACTAATCAAATGTCGCTACCACTCGTACTGATGACGTCACCCATGACATCCCGCAAATCGTGGGGAAAAATTGGCACTGAGCCAATTATAATTGGCTCAGTGCCCGGTAATGATGAGGGACACGAGTTAATCTCTATATGTACAGACACCACCACACACCAATAATACCACACACACACACACACACACACTACCACACACCACCAACGCCACCACCGGGCGTTGACGGGCGTCAACGGCCGGTGGTGTTGGTAACTCCCGTGTGGCAGAGCTCTCGGATCGGAACTCTTGGAGCTCAAAGCTTGTGGAGCTCAGAGCTCGGAAATGATGTCATCGCATGCATGCGCGCGTACCTGTGGTGCACCTGCACCCTGGTGTACCCTATTCCCTACGGGCTATAGGGTACAGGGTGCACTACAGGTAGGCGCGCATGCATGCGATGACATCATTTCCGAGCTCTGAGCTCCACAAGCTTTGAGCTCCAAGGGCTCCGATCCAAGAGCTCTGCCACACGGGAGTTACCACCACCACCGGGCATTGACGCCCGTCAACGCCCGGTGGTGGCGTTGGTGGTGTTTGGTAGTGTGTGTGTGTGTGTGTGTGGTATTATTGGTGTGTGGTGGTGTCTGTACATATAGAGAATAACTCGTGTCCCTCATCATTACATATGTATTGGACGATGGGCTATAGGGTACAGGGTGCATCACAGGTACGCGCGCATGCATGCGATGACGTAATTTCCGAGCTCTGAGCTCCACAAGCTTTGAGCTCCAAGAGTTCCGATCCGAGAGCTCTGCCACACGGGAGTTACCACCACCACCGGGCGTTGACGCCCGTCAACGCCCGGTGGTGGCGTTGGTGGTGTGTGGTAGTGTGTGTGTGTGTGTGTGTGTATTTGTGTGTGTGTGGTGGTATTTTTGGTGTGTGGTGGTGTCTACATTAACTCGTGTCCCTCATCATTCCATATGTATTGGACGACTAATCAAAATGTCGCTACCACTCGTACTGATGACGTCACCCATGACGTCACAGATGCTGTGGACATCCCGCAAATCGTGGGGGAAAATTGGCACGGAGCCAATTATAAAACATGTTCTTTCGCTACTCGTACTGATGAAGTCACCGATGACGTCACAGATGCTGTGGACATCCCTCAAATGGAGTCTACACCCCGAGAACTTTCAACCCCACATCCAGCCCATCAGAAGCCCCTTCACGAATGCTTCACGTTGATAGCTCACTCGACCCAATCGGACCATTAGTGGCTCCCCTAGACCCCAAAACGGCTATGTCCATACCCTTTGTCTACCGCGCATGCGCAGAATGACGATATTTCAACCCCACACCCAGCCCATCAGATGCCCCTTCCCGAATGCTTCACATTGATACCTCATACGACCCAATCGGACCATCCATACCCCTTACAGGCATTTCCTCGTATAGATTTAACATGTATGATCCGTATGCCGTATGAACCCATGTACTTCAAGTTCCTCATGGTACTCATATGAACAGTCACAATCAAAGCGTGGCTGAGATACATCATTCTTTAGATGACGACTTTACAACGAATTATGGATTAAGAATACTGATCAGCGATACGGATTTGATATTTTTGGAACATCATGATGTCTTGCCGGCATCATTGAAAACTGTTGACCGCTTCTCTCTTGCAGGAAACAAACCTATGTTTATGTATACTATGATTGTCTTTTTTGAATTTGGTGCTAATACTGTTATATGGAATATGAAATAGGTCTTTGGATTATGGACGCGGATATTCTCTAATGGACGACGGCTGAATTATGGATGACGGACTAGACGCTTGTAATGCAAATGTTCGAATCAGGGGAGATAACCCGGAATATGTCAACAAATCATCACAGGCATCAAGAGTTACCTCCCTTTTGCGGGGAGCTCTCTTGAGAAACAACGCCACCTGTCCGCCACCAAGAGTTACCTCCCTGGAAAATACGACCTTTTCGGAGTTTTCTATACTACTGACATATTACTTGTATGTTAACAAAGTGGATCAGCATATCTCCTTGGACACCATCAGGAAAAACGTAGGAAACAGCGTTAAAATAAGACGTTTATCACACAGACGAACGAAAGTTCCACTGGAGACAGTTGAGCTCAAGTGATCCTGACATTGTCCAAAACTTGCTGTGCCACGGAGTTAGATTTGCTGGTCAACATTTTTCCTGTCACCCAAAACGGCTGATCAAAATTGTAAGATGTTATAGTTGTCAATTTTTTGGCCACACTGCCAAATCCTGCAAGCGAATTGCCAAATGCTGCCGGTGCAGTGCTCCCGATCATGACTTTCAAACCTGCGAGAACGCCCCTTGCTGCGCAAACTGCAAGGGTGATCATCCAGCGGATAGTAGCTATTGTCCTTCTTTTCAACTTGTCAAACGAAACCTGTTTCAAAGAGCAGCCGCACATCTGCAGTAAAATGAAGATCCTACAACTTAATTGCCGTTCTTTGAACACCTCTCACCTTCTGATCAAAGACTATGTGGATAACAGAAAGATCGATATAATCTGCCTTTCTGAAACGTGGACCGCAAACAGCATCGGATCACTAAAAAAGTTCAAGCCATTGCTGAAGAGCAGAGAGGGCAGAAATTAAGAACAGTCCCATCATCTTTACGGATGGCTCAGCACTGGGAAACCCGGGTCCATGCGGAGCTGCAACGATCTGCTCTACATGGACGGCATGGCCTCTCAGCCAATCATACTCAGTTATCCAGTGGCATCTGTCAGCACCAGCTACCATGGCGAGCTACATGGCATCCACTTGGCCGTAAATTTCTGCAAACGTTATCGTGGCACACACAACTTCACCCAGGCCCACATTTTCTGCGACTGTCGTTCTGCAATTAGTGCTCTACTTACAACTGAACCTCGTCTTTTACATCAGGACCTACTAGATAGTATCCAGGAGGATGTCACTTTCCTTCAGGAAATACACACCACAGTCATCGTCCACTGGATAGCTGGCCATGTAAATCTGGCTGGAAACGAACTCGCAGACGAGCATGCAAAATTGGCTGCTGCTGGGGCTGCAGCGCTCGAGCCCGTACAACCCTCTATACCAGCTGCAAAAGGACTCTTGAAACGACTAACACGTTCCAAATGGCAGCGTGCCTGGCATTTGGCTGAACAGGGTAGACGCACGTACCTGCTGATTCCTGTGGTGCCGAAATATCGGATCCGTTCCTACCTGCCTAAAAAGGTGGGAAGGAAACTTATTCGGGCCATCACGGGCCATAACAAACTAAACGCCCATCTCTTCAAACTGCATTTGAAAGACAACCCATCATGTGAGTGCGTGAAAGACATCCAGCCCCCGGAGCACGTTGTCTTCTCCTGCTCCCTGCACAGTGACAATAGAATGACCCTCTTCAATCAAGTCGATGCCATATATGCAGAACAATGTACCCCCGTGTGGGAAAGAGCCCTATATATGGAGTCCATCCTGATACCGAAATTTGACAATCTGGTCACCACACGAAAAATCCATAATGCTTTCGGCACATTCTTAGAAGAAATTGACATTTAAATACCCTCACACGAAATCGCACAGGCTCAGATCTGTTAGACCGGAACTCGGAAAGGACTACACAGTGCTAGTATCTTCAGTAGAGAGAGTGGCTTAATTTACCAAAAGTGAAAATACAGAGGGACACTATCTGGCACGCAAAAGGTCATAATATAGAAAACATCCTCGGACATAGATATCCCACAATGCTTGTTAATCCCACCGTTGCCACTTATGTAACAAATTTCACCCTGTATCCCGTCTCATCTCATATCAAATAGGCTGCCATCAGTGATGTGTCACGATCATAAACAATTAGAATGTGCTTTGTGTCCTCTGATAGATCGCTGTAATCTCCGACTGGGCAGACTAGGTATAAAAGTAGCTATAGAACCTTTGCTGTGTAGGTGGGCGTGGCTGTTCTTCCCTACACAGCTGTAGTTCCTTCCCTTTACATTTCATACCACGAAGTTTTGACGGCTGCACATACAAGAACACAGTAGCTCGTCATTCTCCTTGTAGTCTTTTGTCACTTCCCTCCAAGTTGGAACTCTCGGTATTCCCTCATTCTTAAGCTCCCTTAAGTTATCATCGTTCAAGATTCTCAGGGATTTGAATATTCAGCTGACCGCCATTCAAGTGTCAGTCATGTAAATTTCCCTTGCACGGACTGCCGGAGATGGCGGTATCATTTGAATACAAGCCGTGGCGCATGCGTGATTTTTCGGGCCCGTTCGATGACAGCCCAACGCATGCGCGTGTAGGTGGGCGTGGCTATCTTCGTTATGCTGAGACACAATCTTAATAAATTAAAATCCTATATGCTTCTCTATCGTATGGTCGCTACAGGATCTTATACTCGCCGATCTCCCTCCGTGTTTTGTGATGTCATGTCATGAATATGCAGTGCTGCAAACGGACCAATCACATCCGATATATTTGCATTTGTATTGTCCTGTCTCTTATTTTAACCTCCATGTTCATAACCTGTGATACAAGTAAACTGTGATTATATGTAGTTTTAATGTATAAATATATGCGTTTTAATGTACACTCGCTCCTGGAGGGCGCCACCTATGGCAAATAAATGGTCTATCTCTCATCTATCATCCGTTTTAGTAGCGGCATTTTCACTCCGGAATTCGACGCTCGGCCTAACCGAGAAAAGGTGACATCGGCTCCCACGCTGTTTCATGCCAGAAGTCTGGATTAAATGACATCAATTTAAACGGAAATTATACTATCTATAAATGACGGCATTATGACAGGGGAAGTCCAAAAACAGCAACGACGAAACATCCGAGCTAAGTACGCATGCAGCGCACGGGGTCTGAGCAAGCGAGCGAGCGAGCAATCAACCCCTTTCAACTTCACAACGTATCGGCGAAATTTCTGACAGAAAAGTCGACTCGTTATAAGAGACATTTTAAAGTCTGACATACCTTTGTACCTACTGTCACCTTTTCCAGTCGGATTAGGGGATAATTTCGCCAAATATTCGCAAAATTTTGTCCATGAAGGGTCCTCGTGGCTGCTGTCCGAGCTATTTTCGCAGTCGCTGGAGGAAGAGGCTCTGAACAGGTCGGTGGAAGTAATTTCGTCGAGCGACTGAATTATTTCTGTATATCGGGTATTTTCTATGCAATATTCCTATTTCATCATAGTGGAACTTCATCAGAAAATTGATTGAATCAGTAAAAGTAAATCTCGAAAGCGAGAATCGAAAAGAAATGTTGATATTTCTTGTTTTAACGCTGGAATATTCATGATTTAGGTATACGAAGTACCCCTATAGAGCCTATAGTCGGCTGTATCGATCAACTTCGAGTCATGTCACCAGAGAATAGAGAAGATGGGCTACGATTGGTCAAGACCCAGATGTAAACAAAACACGGAGGGAGATCGGCGAGTATAAGATCCTGTAGCGACCATACGACAGAGAAGCATATAGGATTTTAATTTATTAAGATTGGCTGAGACATTCAAAATAGGAGTCCAAAATATGTCAGAAAACTCCGTGAAGGCGTGATTAAAAGAAATCTCAAGAACGAGAAATTATTAAGTGTTGAGAGTTGGCAGGCGGCGAGAAGGACCAATGTAGAGGAAAATGTGGTATAGTTTATTACTATTCGCTGCCGTTTTATTTCGTGTGCAGTTAGGATATTGGACAATGTCACTCAAAGTTCAATGTGTGGGATGTATTGTGTATAGGAGGAACCTGGCACAGTTGCCTGGCCTGTGGGATATGGATGGTCGATGTCTACGTATAAATTTTTTCAATAAATTATGAAAATGAATAAATATATATATTTTTTTTAAATCGATTTTTTTTTCTTTTAATTTTTTTTCTATGTGTATTTCTCTTTCATCTTTGGCTCAATTAAAGTCATTCAATATAATATCAAGCCGAGTTACTACAGTTATTAATTTTCTACCATACCCTGCCCTCTATTCTATGTCATAGAGGGCAGGGTATGGTAGATAATTAAAAACTGTAGTAACTCGGCTTGACATTATAGGGAATGAATTTAACTGAGCCAAAGATGAAAGAGAAATACACTTAGAAAAAATATTTAAAAAAATAAAAAATAGATTTAAAAAAATATATATATATTTATTCATTTTCATAATTTATTGAAAAAATTTATACGTAGACATCGACCATCCAATACTGTGGAACCTGGGCTGTGGTCGGTCACACAGCCATTCGAGACTACAGCCATTCCTGGGCTAGTATAAAAGCAGACCTCCAGTAGTCTGCGCCAGTAGCTAGGTCGACTCAAGAGTAGCTAAGATTCATAGCGTCTCCCTTCCCTCAACGCTATGCCGGCGACAAATACATATCCCTGGTGGTAACTCGAACATCTCCATGGCGCACTTATTATTACCTTTGCGCCCTATTGGACCTTCATTAACTTGAGAAAATGGGCCGCCATCAATAAAAATACAGAAATGGCAGACTAAATGGCCATTCGTCGGCCAAAAATTAATTACAGACGTTAAAATTATCCCTATGGAGCCTCAAAATCACCTGAAATCGAGGATCAAGAAGATGGGCATTTCCGTCATAATAGACCCCGTGTATACAGGGGATGATGATCACAACATCGATTATGGTATTTTTATTCATGGCGGCCTCTTTCTCAAGTTAGTGAAGGTCAAATAGGGCGCAAAGGTAATAGTAAGTGCATCATGGAGATGTTCGAGTTACCAACAGGGAAATGTATTTGTCGTCGGCATAGCGTTGAGGGAAGGGAGACGCTATGAATCTTAGCTAACTCAAGAGGTGTTCGTTATATGGGTCCGCCTCTGTTCGTTATATGCTCTTAGTGTTTCGAGCTGGTAATCTGAGTCACAGGCAGCAGTCCTTGGTGGGTTGGGGAAGAGGAAAAGGTTTTTTGGTGGGTTAAGGAAAGAGGGGAAGGTTGGGGGGGGCTCTCTATACTAAGACCCAATATGGCCTCCAGTGCCACCCCTTATACACATCCCGCAATATTTGTCCTCCGATATACAAGGACTGCTACCTGTGATCTGAGTCATCTACTCCAGATTCAATAGATTGGCTGTTTGAAGTTTAACGTCACACCTAACCTTATTGGTCACACGGCGACGATGACCCAAACAAACATACCCTAGCAAAACTCTAACCCTAACAAAAACCTAACGAAAAGTACAAAACATTTTGAATTTCGAATTCTGAAAATTAGGCTCTACAGACACTGAATATCACAATGAAACGTCAGAGAGCCTAATTTGTTTGGCACTTTAATCTACCTCCTGTGCCAGACAAACATGGTACAAACCATGCTGCCCTAAGCTGAAGGGCGACCCAATAGATGATATGTCAGCAGAACATTACAGGTACTCAATACCTAACACTATTATTCCAGCTTTCATCATTTCGAACTATTTCCAACAGCGATGAAGACAAGCTCAAAGTGGCCTATATGCTGATTAGATTTAAAGATGGCTCCTCTAAGATAGATACATATATAACTTAGTACATATGAAATGATATTTGAGAGAGAAAGAAATAATTAGTCGTCTGCGTGATTCGAACCCATGACCCTGTCTAAAAGCGCCGATGCCCGAACGGTTATGACGGCCCATAGGTATTACACCTGTGGATTGTCACTATGATGACCAACCTTCGCTGTGTTGCATTGTGCGCAACTGGCTTTATAATGAAATGATATTTGGTATGACATATAGCCCGCCATAGTATACGCCAGTATAGTTGAGCACAATGCAACACCAAGAGGGCGGGGGCAATCCATGGGTGTAATACCTATGGGCCGTCATATCTCAGTCAGTATAGCAGCGGCACGTTTAATGGGGGCCATGGGTTCAAATTCCGCTGACGACCAATTTATTCTGTCTCTCTCACAAATCATTTCTAAGATAGATAGTGACTTGGGGTGTGCCAAGAGTGTTAAACATCACATTGATACTGGCAGTGCACCACCTCTCAGACAGGGCTTTAGAAGGTTTCCTTCCGAGAAGCAGACTTAAGCTGACAAACACATTGAAGATATGCAGTCATGTGGGGTTGTTCAAAACTACTCCGTGGGTTTCACTCATTGTTTTATTGACCTAGAAGGAGGAGTCTATTCGTCCTGCGTGGACTATCGGTAACTAAATGATGTAACAGTGAAAGACGCTCCATCCAAGAACCATCACCAGAAAACGTTTCGGGCCACTTGCTCGGCGCCTTCGTATGAACTTCATCACCACCACCCGTATGGCCGTCTTCTTCTTCAAATGCAGGGGAATATGCTCATCTACTAGCAACCCTCTTTAAAGGTCGAAACTCTATTTCCTCCTCCATCTAATTTTCTTTGGGAATCACACAAGGCCCATCAATATCTCTTGTTCGTCGGACATGGACGTCCCACAATGCGTGTTAATCCCACCGTTGCCACCAATGTAACAAATTTCAGCCTGTCTCCCGTCTCATCTCATATCAAGTCATCCTCGCGAGCCAGTATATCGATCGATCTATTGGGATCGATACACTGGCTTGGTTAGTTACCCATACGAGTTCTGGATATAAATAAATGAAGGGGTTTCCCCTGAATTAACCCAATCAGTGAACGCACTAAGCTGGTTGATTATGCCAATCCGCTGCGACGCATTAGATGGGACAGGTTTCAATTTCATCGTGGGCCAAACTGCTTTGATGTCAAGCGGAAATCGACATCGGAAGTCAAAGCAAAAACCGCCGTCTGGGGATACCGACATCCTAATTCAAAACAAGCGCAGGAGATGAAATGTATGAGATTGTATAATAGAGGCATCGACTCAAGAACTCAATCGAATCACCAAAAATGTCCAGGTAAACCCTCTGCGAGGATTTGGGGATTACCTGGACTTGTGAAGATGATATCCAGTAGGCTGCCATCAGTGACGTGTCACGATCATAAACAATTAGAATGTACTTTAAGTGTCCTCAGATAGACCGCTGTAATCTCCGACTGGGCAGACTAGATAAAGCAGACCGCTAGTATAGGCTGCGCCAGTAGCGAGGTCGACTCAAGAGGTGTTCGTTATATGGGTGCGCCTCTGTTCGTTATATGCTCTTAGTGTTTTGAGCTGGTAATTTGAGTCATCTACTCCAGATTCAATAGATTGGTTGTTTGAAGTTTAACGTCACACCTAACCTTATTGGTCACACGGCGACGATGACCCAAACAAGCATACCCTAGCAAAACTCTAACCCTAACAAAAACCTAACGAAAACTACAAAAAAAATTGAATTTCGAATTCTGAAAATTAGGCTCTACAGACACTGGATATCACAATGGAACATCAGAGAGCCTAATTTGTTTGGCACTTTAATCTACCTCCTGTGCCAGACAAACATGGTACAAACCATGCTGCCCTAAGCTGGAGGGCGACTCAATAGATGATATGTCAGCAGAACATTACAGGTAGTCAATACCATTTCGAACTATTTCCAACAGCTTAATAGATGAAGACAAGCTCAAAGTGGCTTCCATGCTGAGTAGATTTAAAGATGGCCCCTCTAAGATAGATACATATATACATACGAAATGATATTTGAGAGAGAAAGAATAATTAGTCGTCTGCGTGATTCGAACCCATGACCCTGGCTGAAAGCGCCGATGCCGTAACGACTGAGTTATGACGGCCCATAGGTATTACACCTGTGGATTGTCACTATGATGACCAACATTCTCTCTGTGTTGCATTGTGCGCAACTGGCTTTATAATGAAATGATATTTGGTATGACATACAGCCCGCCATAGTATACGCCAGTATAGTTGGGCACAATGCAACACCGAGAGGGCAGGCACAATCCATGGGTGTGATACCTATGGGCCGTCATAGCTCAGTCAGTATAGCAGCGGCACGTTTAACCGGGGTCATGGGTTCAATTCCGCTGACGACCAATTTATTCTGTCTCTCTCACAAATCATTTCTAAGATAGATAGTAACTTCGGGTGTGCCAACGGTGTTAAACATCACAATGACATTGGCAGTGCACCACCTGACAGGAATTTAGAAGGTTTCCTTCCCAGAAGCAGACTTGCCTTGACAAACACATTGCAGATAAGCAATCATGTGGGGTTGTCCAAAGATGAACTACTCCGTGGGTTTCACTCATTGTTTTATTGACCTAGAAGGAGGAGTCTATTCGTCCTGTGTGGACTAAATGATGTAACAGTGAAAGACGCATGCCCTTCTTCAAAAACAATGATTCCTTGAATGACTGACAGACAGCCAGATGGTTTCAACTCTAGATTTGTCCAGCTGCTACTGGAAAAGACTGCTTGATGCCGATGCCAAGAAGAAATCTGCATTTGTACATGGTGGTCGCTTTCAGGCAGAGAAACGTTCATCAGAAGGTGAAATATCTTGAGAATGTGGTTTCAGAGGATGGAGTCTTTTGATCCGGAGAAGATAGAAGTGGTGACCATGAACAAGTGGACCTCTCCAAGAAGTGGACCTCTCCAAGATGCCCATGACATCAGAAACGTTTTGGGTCTGGCACCAACATTGCTAGCCCAATACAATGACAGACTGAGAAAGGTAGAGGTTTCCTTTGGACAAAAGAATGTGAAGCTGCCTTTCTTAATTTGAAATCTATACATTTTTGTTTGATTTCTTTCACGGGATTTACTATGTTGTTTTATCCTAGATGTCTTCCCGTGGATATATTTGCCAAGAACAACTGCTCTGATCAATAACCATGCAGATACATATGTAGTATGGATTTAGAGATGCAAGCTGAATCATTCAAAAGCTATTTTGCTATCAGCATTGAACCCACTCTACTTATAAGGCCGATCATCAGTAGGATTCTGGTCCATCACAAGTTGCATGTGTGGTAGGAATTTTGAAAGCCTGGCTGTATTCATTGTGTTAAGTACAGTGAACCTAGTTGTGTCCACATAATTTGACCATAAAAGTACAAATCAGGATCAGTTATCTTCAATAGGTTCATGTCGATCACTGGCTGCATTCTGTTAGATACAATGGCGTCACTGGAGGATTTTCCTCCCTCTGAAAAGCTTAATTTTAACACAGAAGTAAATGAAAAAAAAATTCCAACAAAAGCCCAAGGGGCTTCAATATACGCCCGTATATCTGGAATTACATTGTCCAAATTTCAAGGTTTGTTCAATAGCCTTGATTCCAATTGGTAACTAGCAATCCAGAGAAAGGTCTACAATTTTGTGCTTCTGAGAATGTAACATATATCACGTCTTGGTAACTAGTTGACTTTGAAGCAAGAGCCGAGAGCTCACATATCCCACAGTGAAATCGACAATAGTCAAACATAAGAAAATAGTAGATTTCCTGCAAATGGATTCCTTTCAAGTCAGATAATTTTTCATGAAAGAAGAAGGAAGTGATGAAGTAAACCTTTGTTCTTGAGTTAATAAATAGGTGTGAAGTTCATAAAGGACCCCTCTCCCCGTTAAATTAGTAAATGTATGGTTTTTATTTCACAAAAGTTTAAATATCAAACATTTATAAACAATGTTTCTATTTGTTACCAAATCAAACCTGTTTCAATTCATGCCATTAATCTCCGTCAGGAAGATGATACAACGTAGAAAACGGAAGTTAAAACTAAAAGTTAGCTCCCCTAGCGGAGAGTTGTCCGCCCCTAGGAGAGCTCTCCCATCTATCCCAGCGGCATTACTATAAAGGCTCTGCTCAAATCATTCTAGTCCTCTTTCTCATTGTAATTACCGAGACCTGTAGTGTTTAAGGCCGGCATGAGGGGACGGAGGGAGGGTCAATCAAATTGAAACAGGTTTGATTTGGTAACAAATATCAACATTGTTTATAAATGTTTGATATTTGATTCCCAAATCTTAAACCTGTTTCAATTCATGCCACAGTACCAACATATGGAGGCGGGAATCTCGGCCTCGTGGTAACTCCCATAGCAGACTAGTAATCGCTGGAACGACACAGACATGGGTATAAATCTGAGACATTATTACTCAACAAGTTAACCCTGGTCACAGACGCAAAGGGTAATTGAAGGAGTTGATACAGTTTCACTTATCTGAGTGTCTCCATCCATGTAGCTGTGCTCGTGGTGTGGTACACATTTCCACCAAGTTGTAGGATACCCGGGGCACGATAGGCAACAAGAAGGTCCCCTTGGTAGGCACTGT
>JAVTVY010054432.1:0-32092 GCA_036873755.1 Hanleya hanleyi | reverse complement strand
AAATGCTGGGTCTCGCTCACGCGACCTACACGGGTCCAACCGAGGACCATGGCCAGACCCCGATGGATATGAAGTCGGGTATGTACGGACTCTACGTCTACTCGGACGTAGTCGACAACCACATCGTGGGCGATATCAACACACCTCTGTTACGGGTGGTCCCCATTAAAAAGACGTATGGAGAACAAGTCACCGACAGTTTCACCCACATGCTCTACCTACCCGTACGACAAACCGACATCAACACTATCACGGTGGATATAAGAGATGACACGGGACGACCGGTGGCATTCGAACGAGAAAAAGTGGTGCTGACATTTCATTTTCGACAAGCACGTGCTCCCCATTGAAGGTCTCTTACGAGTGCGATGCACGCAGCTATATGGACTATTATGCCCAACAGGCCGGGGGTGGCCTTCCCGTCTTTAGTGGTGCACGCATGCAACGAGGACATGGGCTGGAGAACATACTCGGGAGCATCGTCAAAACGTTCCTGCCCTTGGTGACGCGTGGGGTGAAAGCAATCGGCAAACAAGCGGTACGCAGTGGACTGCAAGTCGCCGGTGATGTCTTGGGGGGTACCCAAAGAAGCCTTGAAACGGCGGGCCAAAGGAGCAGGAGGCGTCTTGGTCGCCAAAGCACAACGCACCGTAAGGAATAAAAGACCTGCACCACCGAGACCACGCACCAGTCGACGACCGACCCAGCGACGACGCACATCGAAGACCCAGGATATCTTTTCTTAACCATGTCCTTGATCCACGCAGAGTCCTGCCCCTCCACCAACAGTGAATTTGATTTGTGGACCGTGTCGCCCACACAAACCAGTGCCGAGCAAGGATTATGGGTGGAGCATCTCCCGCTCTCCAGCATCAACGAAACAGGGCCCATCGAGTTCACCATCAGCAATGCGGATACGGCCTATGTGGATTTAGCACATACGTACTTGTATGTGACAGCCAAGGTCGTCAATGGGGATGGCTCCAGAATCATCCAAGCTGCAACGGTGGGCCCGACGAATCTCTGGCTGCGCTCGATGTTTCAACAGGTGGATATTTTTCTCAGCGACAAACTCATCAGTGACTCGACCAACACGTACCCCTATCGAGCCTACATCGAGACACTGTTGTCGTATGGACGAGAGGCTAAAAAATCTCAGCTAACAGCCGCTTTATTCTACCAGGACACAGCCGAGCACATGGACATGGTGGACAATGAAGGATATAACAAACGGAAGGCTTTCACCGCGAACGGCGCCTCGGTGGATCTCATGGGTCGACTGCACGCAGACATTTTCATGCAAGACCGGTACCTCTTGAACAAGATCCCCATCAAAATCCGACTGATACGGGCGCCTCCGACCTTCGCCTTGATGGCCACTAACGTAGACGGGCATGCAGCCGACTATAAGATTGTCATCCAAGACGCAGTCCTGTATGTCCGAAAAGTGAAACCGAATCCAGCCGTTCAATTGGGACACATGAAAGCCTTGGAAACAAAACCAGCCCAGTACCCTATCCGACGTGTACAAACCAAAGTGTTCTCTGTGCCTGCTGGAAATATGAGCGCCAACAAAGAAAACCTGTTCCTGGGGGAACTACCCAAGCGATTGATCCTGGCCTGTGTGGAAAATACCAGTTTCAGCGGAGCCTACCCAGAGAACCCGTTTGACTTTAAACATTTCGGCATCAATTTTGTGGCCCTGCATGTGGACGGACAACAGGTCCCAGCCACGGCCTTAACACCGAACTTTGGGCGCAGGAATTTCATTCGAGCCTATCAGAGCCTGTTTACAGCCACCGGTCAAATCAACCAGGACGAAGGGAATATGATCAGTCGGGAGAACTACGCGAACGGATACACGTTGTTCTGTTTCGATCTGACCCCCACCTTAGAGAACGACCATCAGCTGGCCCTCGCCAAGCAAGGCAATTTACGGTATGAAATCCACTTTGCACGAGCCCTCGGGACCACCGTCAATGTGATCTGCTACGCCGAGTTTGACAACATCATTCAAGTGGAAAAGGCGCGCAACGTCCTGTGACTTCTCCACCTAACATGGATACAGACCAGATAACCACCGTGCTGGAGAATGACCCAGAGACACGTATGGTCTTTCAAGGGGTGTTCGCCCGAGATGTGTTCCCATTAGACCGTATGTATCCTGCTGCTTACGTTCTCAACACGGACTCGATGGATCGGCCCGGTGAACATTGGGTGGCCGTGTACTTGACAGAAGCGCAGGGCGAATACTTTGACCCGTACGGCCTGCCACCCCTCCATCCCGATTTAACAGACTTCATGGATCAAGGCACAGAGACGTGGTGTTGGAACAGTCAAACGTTGCAAAGCCTGACCAGTAGCGTGTGCGGACAATATTGCTTGTTTTACCTGTACCATCGATGCCGGGGCAGAACCTTATCTACCATCGTACAGATGTTTGACGAGTACCCCAAGGCCGAGGATCGCGATGGACTCGTATATGACTGGGCCGCCCATCATTTCAATGTACAAGCCCCGTTCTGGGCTTAAGTTCTGTCAATGTACAAGCCCCCTGTTCTGGGCTTCAGTTGTCACGTGGTTGTTCTCACGTTGTTGTTGTTACTGAATAAAAAAATGAGATCTCACCAAAAAACCCTGTCTTGTGTGTTTTCTATATGAGCCTAATGCCTGAAACTGGCTTTGAACACCGTATTAGCCAATCAGTGGCCTAGAATGGGGCCAAAGGTAACCCATCCATGTCCAGAAAACATTACCCGGGTGTACAAGAACCTGGATGTAAGCGCGGACGTAGGCGAAAGCATTCCAGTACCCGGATGTAGGCGCAGACGTGAGCGAAATTCTAGTACCGTCCATTGGTCCATTTATCGATCGCTCATTGGCTCTTTTTCTCGACCGCTGATTGGTCCAAATGGAACTGCCCATCCTTCCCAGGTTAATTTACAATCCCCTTTTTGGGGTTCAAGCTCTGTATATCGATGCCGCAACATTGTTGCCGAACCTTGCCGAAAGGGAGACCTTGGACCTTTTGACCTGGATGTGACCTTTTGACCCGACATTCATCCGCGCACTGCCGGTGATGACGCGCGCGCGCGCGTGCGGCCGGAGAACCCGCGCGCTGCGGCCGGGGCGGGCCGGGCCGGGCCGGGCCGGGAAAACCCCCACAGACAGGTCAGTACATGCATTCCTATCATGTTCCCAGGTCACACCCCATTCACACAGACCGTGATGCATACCCGGATGCAGGCGCAGACGTCAGCGAAATTCTAGCGGGAACCATCCCACAGACAGGTCGGTACATGTCCTATCATGTTCCCAGGTCACGCCCCATTCACCCAAACCGGAAGTGACGTCATACCCTTAATTTTACATGCACCCACCCAGGACTGGATGCCCCTTCACGAATGCTTCACTTTGATACCTCACTCGACTCCATCGGACCATTAGTGGCCCACCTAGACCGCAAAAACGTCTATTTCCACACCCGTTTCCCACAATTCCCTGTCTGCGCATGCGCAGAATGTGGACAACGGCCGAGACAGTACTCCAGGCGGTTGCTTCCTCACATAGGCTTCACATGGATACCGCACTCGACTCCATCGGCCCATTAGTGGCTCGCCTAGTCCCAACACGTCTATTTCCATACACTTTCTCTACTGCGCATGCGCAGAATGACGTCAGTTCCACGTCACACCCTGCCCGTTGGATACTCCCTCACGTATGCTTTACATTGATACTTCACTCGATCCAATCGGCCCACTAGTGGCCCACCTAAACCCCAACACGTCTATTTCTATACTACGGCCAGACTGCGCATGCGCAGACTATTGACAACGAACGATACACTAGCCCAGGCGGATGCTCCCTCACGACAGCTTCAAAATAAGACCTCATACGACACCATAGGATCATTAGGGGCTCACCTAAACCCTAAAACGTCTATTTCCACACCCTTTTCTCAGAATTCCCTCTCTGCGCATGCGCAGAATGTCGAGCCACTAGTTCAATCGGATGCCCCCTCACATAGGCTTCACATTGATACCTCACTCAACTCCATCGGCTCATTAGTGGCTCACCCAGATCCCAAAACGTCTATTTTCATACACTTTGTCTATTACGCATGCGCAGAATGACGATATTCCGACCCCACATCCACCCAGTGGGATGCCTCCTCACATAGGCTTCACATTGATATCTCACTCGACCCCATCGGTCCATTAGTGGCCCACCTAGACCCCAAAACGGCTATGTCCATACCCTTTGTCTACCGCGCATGCGCAGAATGACGATATTTCAACCCCACACCCATCCCGTCGGATACGCCTTCACGAATGCTTCACAGTGATACCTCATACGACTCCATCGACCCACTAGCGGCCCACCTAGACCCCAAAACGTCTATTTCCATACACTTTGTCTATAGATTTAATATGCATTCCTAGTACCCGTTCTCTGCATGGCAGAACTGTACAACCCAGAACAAGTCTGGACATGCCTTGATCTCGGGGAGCCAGGTGTTCGGCACGTAAGCTCACTCACGCAGACGTCAGACCAGGTGTTCGCGGTGGCCGCAACATTGTAGCGAACGTGCAACATTGTTGCAATTCGGGGAGCCAGGTGTTCGGCACGTGAACTCACTCACGCAGACGACAGACCAGGTGTTCACCGCAACATTGTAGCGAACGTGCAACAATGTTGCAATTCGGGGAGCCAGGTGTTCGGCACGTGACAACCCCAAGCAGACGACAGCGAAATTCTGGCGGGAAAACCCCCACAGACAGGTCAGTACATGGCCTATCATGTTCTGAAGATGGCGAACCTCACCGAAAAGACACGGACGTACCCGAAAAGACACGGACCTGACCGAAAAGACACGGAGGTGACCGATATTAGCCCTTTTGGCTAGAGTTGATAGGGGTTTTCCCCTATTTTAGGGGTAAAGTCCATGTTTCGCTTTTTATATTTTCGGGAAAAAATCCTAATTTTACATGCACCCACCCATGACTGAATGGCCCTAGAGGAGCGCTTCACTTTGACACCTCACTCGACCCATTCGGTCCACTAGGGACCCACCCCGGTCACAAAACGTCTATTCCCATACTCTTTTTAGGCATTCCCCGTATACATTAACATTGGAAGTCACTTGGTTGACATGGGACTACTTCATGTCCGCGGAAGTGACGGCATCACCACCAGACCGCGGAAGAATACAAAGGTTAAAGGTTGCTGGAACTACTTTTGACCTCCACGTGACCTTGAGCTGGTGGCGCCCCCTGGCGCCACAGGCGCCACAGAGGTGAAAGGCGATGTGGCGCTCCCTATACTTTAACCTGGAAAAAAGGGCACCAAGAGTTACCTCCCTGAAAAATATGCGCTGAAAAGCCTTTACACTACTACTGACAGCGAACCCCTAACGCACATAATACCATATTTTATTATAATTCGTGAATGGAATTGCACACAACTCCACACACAGTCAGACCACTTGTTCAGTATTTGAATATTCTGACGATCCAACAGAGCAAAAAATTAATTGTTACACATGTATAATTTCTACTTTTTCTATTTCGTCTAAGGGCAGCGGAAAGTTGTAACTATGAATTGAAAAGTTAAAAGGTTAAACTTGTCTTATATCAAGGCCTTTATTAAGGACATGACCCTCAACAAGTGGTGACGCTTGCTTTCCCAAGTGATTATGCATGTGCCAATATGTGTTTTTTTGCTGTTACTTCCTTAATTATTGTTCACTGAACTTTTGGCAGTGATTTTTCAGTTTCCCAGTCGGTTTATATATTAATATAACTGATTATTGTTCGTAAATATCTGGGTCGTTCATGAAAATACTAATGGCAACTGTATGAGAATATGAACCAGAATTTCCCATTAGACTGGCCTGGCCTATCTGACAAAGAGTTGGGGAATAACTGAGCATTACGTCACAATTTACCGACCGGCTCGGTGCGAGACAATAGAGCACCAGAGAGCGACTCTGAAGGGAAAAATATCCATCTAAAGCGAACACCTCTTTTTAGTCCAGGACAGCAGAACAAACCGCAAATAAATTCAAATGAGTCAGTTCTCTTTCATCCAAAACAAAAAAGTGTTATCGCTTTGAATTTCTGAACCCATACCTTTCCAAAATATAGAACATGTAGATACATCAGTTGCATTCAAATTCAGTAAACAGATAATTCATGATTTTCTACAAGGGTCTTTATATTTATTGGTTTAACATTTGATACATATTCATATGTTTCAGGTTCCTCCGTGTAAGACGGATATAAGCAGATTCAGGATCCAGACCATGCACTCAATACACAAGGCCAAACTTGGTCATACAAAACAGTCACTGTGAAACAATTCGGACTCTGAGAATCAGTTATCGTGACCAAGTCTTTGTGGGTCGCTTAAATTTATATTACAACATTTGAGGTGCTTTTCCAGTCCAAGCCATCTGAAAGCAGCATGGAAGGATTATTGTTGTCCGTCCTGTCCGTATGCGTTATCATATTAGTAATGTTCCCGGAAGGAGCTTTTTCTGAGGTAAGTTAACCATTTGGACCTCTTACTATGGAATATTCCATATCTATAGCACCAGCGAAATATTTCTTAAATCGATTAAGCGAATGTATTGGTGAACTGTTCTATTCATTAATTCCTTTGCTCCCATTTTACAAGTCGCTTGTAAGATCTTATGATGGCTTTATTGGCACGTGGTCCCTTTGCTTGTGCTCTCAGACTAATCCATTTGTTATCATCGAGAGAGAGAGATTCAACTTCTCCAGTCCTCAAGGTTTTTATCTAAAGTAACACCCCCTAACTTACCTCATTCTAATAGAACAAGCTGAGCACGGCGGTATCGTTCAATGCAAAGTCGATCATAGTAGTGTGAATTTGGCAGAACAAACAGAAAAAATACATGCCGCACTTCCGGTTTATTTTCTGGTCATATTGGTAAACCTCCCATTATTTGTTAATAGCAGTGTTATAGGACAATAAAAACGTAGCCTTTGAACGGTGAATAATTAAAGATAATTAGACTTATCGTACCTGTATTCGCCCACAGGACACTGTCACCGAGGGGAAGAGACTTTACCCATTACCCGCCGCCACAGCCGGGCCAGCAATGACGATCGAGAGCATCGTAGTCGGACCGTTCAGGATATGGCATATCGTGGGATTTTGTGCTTCCGGAGTCCTTGTATTACGTTTGTATTCTATCTCATTCTCATCTTTATTACCCTCACTTCGAATACTCCTGGTATCGATTACTCCTGGTATCGATTTTTTTTCTGGATTTTGGTTAGCTTTTCATGGATTTGAGTTTATTTTCAAACCGAGACAGTGGTTTTTGTGATTATTCGGAAATTAAACCATCAAACTTCTTACAACCAAACCTGATTCTCCATACAGGACAACATATAGAGAACCAGTTTAGAAAAAAACAAACGAACAACTGCAGAGGCTCTTAAGCAAAAAATTTGGGCATTTGGGTTGACAAAGTGTCACCAAAATATTATAATCTCTGTAAAAAGAAAGAAAGAAGGAAGAAAAAAACCCCAAACGATTAACTCACGAACATTTACTAAAAAAGGAACCAGCCCCAAGGTGTATTCCATGCCACGAAGATCTCTCAGTGAAACATATTCTGATCGACTGAAAAGATTTTGAGATTGTAAGAGATTCTTTTTATCAAGCAGCTACCTCAGAAGATCTTTTTGGTCGGGTAAAAGAAGATTGTATTTTAGGTTGAGTGTGAAATTGAGTGTGAAAGCACGATCAACAATAAAGTGGAAACCCGGCTTCCGATTAGTCGACCTAAATGATATACAATATGGAAGAATCTCCTGCAAAACTACAGAAAAAGGGGGAGGGGGAGAAAAATCTAACGTCGTGTTCAGCGATATTTCTTCTTTTTAGCGACGATCAGTATAAATCTCTGTATAAAGATCAACTACCCATCAACGAAGCACAAATACGCATGAAAAACGACTCGAAAAACATATTAAACATATTTTATTATATTATATTACACATATTATCTTTCTCTAAAATAGAACAGAGACACAAACAAGCAGATCTATTTACATCAAAACTCATCAGTAGTAGAGAGAGAGTAAAACCAGTCGCATTCCTTCCAGCCAGACCGCTTATGGTCGCAGGTGTGGAGGCGGTTATCCAACCATTGGGCAAACAAGTCTCAACATGTTTTATTCCCTCGAACCAAAGTGTTCTCGTGGCGGGAATTTTATTTACATCACCAGTTCGGGAGCAAACAAGTCTCAACATGTTTTATTCCTTCGAACCGAAGTATTTTCGTGACGGGTTGTGGCGGGAGTTATCTCCCCCTTGGGCAAGCACGTCTCAACATGTTTTATTCCCTCCAACAAAAGTGTTTTTGCGGCGGGAATTAGGTAACGTCATCAGTTCGTATTTTGTCAGGACAAGAAACGGGTTGTAGACGCTATTATGATGTAATTGATTATAATGATTCCATCATACCAATATCAACTGATAGATGGGAATCTTCTTTGAATCTTATAAACCAGATAGATTGGAATAGTGTATACTGCAGATCTTTCCGTTGTACAGTTGACACCAAACTGATCTGCAGTATAGACTCCTACATAGAACCATTCCCACAAATTCATTCTTATATAAAATTGGTTTGACGGAAACTAAAGTATGTGATCACTGTAAAAAGGAAACGGAAACACTGGAGCATTTATTTTTGGAATGTTCAGAAGCCAAAAGGCCGTGGAAATGTCTAGAAACCTGGCTAAAGTATACAGTGGGAATGCGGGGTGAAATGTCGAACGAAAAAATAATCTTGGGCTTGGAAAGAAATCAAAATAGTCCTAATGCTTTGATGCTGATAACCAAAAAATATATTTATGCAACTAAGTTTGATCAGAGAACTCTCAGCTGGAAAGCTTTACTGAACATCAAATACAAGTACTACTACATTGAATATTTTGCAGCCAAACTTTCGGGGAATGTTACGAAGTACAAGAAAAAATGGATACTGTTCGAAGATTTCTTTAAATCCTTTCGACAAAATGAAAAATAAATTACTTCTAAAGAGCTATCAGCATCAAACAATTAAGCGTATAATTTTATTATTGTTAAGCCAAGTGTCACCAAGCTGATTTCTTATGGGACCACTTTGGATACAGTTGGGAAATGCGTGGTTTGTCAATTGGGATGGTTTTTTTAACTAGGGTATTTTTACCTGCGGCACGCAGGTCTACGAGAGGCTCGCGTTGTTGTTGTTCTTGTTGTTCTTGTTCTTCTTGTGACTTTTTGAAATACGCATGCGCTAAGAGAGTGTGATCTCTGCCACACTTTTCTTTTCAACCTCCGATATCACATGACAACCCTGTCTTCAGGCACATTTGAATTCATTTGCAACTATATTTGGTGGAATGAATTATTGCTTCGTTGAATTCCATTCAGACATCAATTCTCTTACGTCAACACGCTAAAAAAAAAGCTGTCGATCGACACATCAGTCATTGTTTTCAGATATTACCATTTTCACTGAACAGTAATTACACGTATATAATTTTTAAGATCCTTGAATTGACTATATACCAAGGAAGATGAGCCGCAACCGTGTCAGTGGTTCGGCTAATTTGCATACAGTGATAGGCGACTGCCTTAGTAAGTTGAAAAATAAGTTAACTACATCTATAACTCATTTTATCTACCCAATCTAGATAATTCACAAATTGGTGAAGAAGTAGATAAGCAACGCATTGTCATTATGATTAACATTGAATAATACTTGGTATCAAATTATAGATCATGCATCATAAAAACAAACGCAACAATTACGTTTCAGAAGTTAGGGACAAACTCACCAACTTTCGTCGAATAAAGATGTTTAACTTATAGAAATGACAATTTGGTATCATGTTTAACTTTATCCCCCCAAGCAATTCGCATATATGGAAATATGTTTTGAAAGGAAGAATAAGTTAACCCTCTGTGGGAATCGAAACAATGACCCTCCAATCACTGGAGATGAACTTACTGTCTTAGCGAAACCGACTCATTGATAATACTCAAAACTGACTTTATGCGCAACTGGTTTTTTTATACAGAAATCACTATTTTGTATTTAATGAGTTAGACAACCCTATGAGCGAACAATACATCATAGTTACAAGTATGAACTTTGGCACATGGCTATTTTGAATGGTCCTCTTTCGGAACACGCTCTCTATCCTCATTCTCGCAAGCCAGGGACTCGCTTCGCTGGTATTGATGTTCTCGTCCTCTTCGGCACTCAGAATCCCTTTAGATTCACTCCCGTGGATTCAATACTTATGTGTATCAGCAGATAATGGGCAGAAACATATTGCATTTCACATCATTCTCTCAAGTCAGAGCCCATTTCGGCTAGAATTTACTGGTTCTACACTTCACAATTTACGTTACTTTGTCAATCAGTTTTACGAATGGAATTACGTCATATATTAGCAGATGCTGACTATAAAAGCGATCTGTTTGACCTCGTTGTCAAAAGCTTGGGCCTTATTTCCCGGAGGAGTTTTTGAGTTTGATACTTAGATGCCTTTCATATTGACTTTAACTTGGCAGCCGTTTTCGTGAATGCAATAATTGATGTACCAAAAGATAATAACGAGAATTCGACATAATTCTCTTGCACACAAACCTTGTTCAGTGAACTAGCCCTGACATTTCGAACATAAATCACCTTCGGAATGAATTAGTGACAAACATATTCGCGAATTGAGTATAGGGAGATATCCATAGATACTGATTAGAAATGTTTCTTATTTGCAGAATTTTATTTTTAAAAAAAGAAATTAATAAAATAAGCAACCTTCAAAAAGGCTTGGTCGAACATGAGATGATATTTCCTAAGAATTAAATAGTTAATCATTTATATAGAAGGAGCAAACCATTGACTTGCTGCATGGAAAAGAGTGTCAAGGTATTCAGTTTGCAGATGATAACACACGTAAATGCAGAAACTTAATTAATTATTCTAATCAAATATCAATACTGTCACAGGCCTCAATTTGAATAGTGAAAAGTGTAACTATGCCCCTTGGACAGTTGGGTAAAGCCTTCAACCCCCTTCCATAGTTTCACAGATCAAAGAGATGGACCTGATACTAAATTCATTGAAAATTAACTTAAGGAAATATAAATTTTCCAGTTTGCTCGGCAAAGTAAGCGAGAAGGGTGACTGAAGCGCGTCGATTTTCGCGCTACGATTAAATCCTTGAAATTTATTTGGATTTCCAAATATTTGAAAGCTTTTTTTATTTGCAAAAAGCAACAGCTGAACCGAATGTTTTGAAACTTGGCATACATGATACTTGTACCAAGACATTGCCAAAGCGATCATTGTGACTTCGTCTGTCAATTCAAAATAGACGGCACGGACTAGTCAAAACCGTTGGATTTTGAACGGGGAAAGTGAATATACATATATTGTATCAGACCTATTACGCAATTCCTACAATTGTGGGTTAGAAGTTGAAAATTACTTCCCTTGGCATGAAAACACTGGCAGATGGCGCTTGTTCTACATTTACCACTATCTCCGCTGATATGCCTTTCACTGTATTATTGCCACTGCCGCAGGTTTTGACTACAATGTAGTCATTTCTCACTTGTTCTGATTGGTGAAGCAAATGGGTATTATGGATATTTGTGAATAGAAAAAGGGGGTAACATAAAATGGTGACGACTGCTACATTGAGAGTGACAAAGGGTTCATATTTGTATAATATGTATTATTACTATTGAGACTGCAGATTATGTATATAGATTTTGAAAGAATAAAAAAAAAGATAAAAACTAAAAACAAACGTCATCAATTCGACGGCAAACAAGTCTCAACATGTTTTGGGACGTCCCCAATGTGTGTGTAGAGTCACGACACTATCCCCAGCACTATGTCCAGTCTAATTGCCTTGTGGGGCATCCCCATGGGCTGATATCTCTAGTCCCTTGTTGCTGTCACGTCACTTCCGATTGACCTTTTCCCTTTCTGACGTTATTTGAATGGGGCTATACCGCTCGGTCTAACAGACCTCTGAGCACACTCTAAAATTGGGATCAGTCCCATCACTTTATTTAACGCACAGTCCCTTGTTTTTGCGACGTTTCCGGTTGACCTTTTCCCTTTCTGACGTCACTTGAATGGGGCTATGCCGCTCGGTCTAACGGACCTTTGGGCACACTCTAAAATTGAGGTCAGTCCCATCACTTTATGCGACAAAAAAAAAAACCCCCAAAAAAACAAAACCCCCACACACACCCCAAAGACAGGAATGAACTATATTTTTGTTCTGAGAATGCCCCTTATTATGATTATGCCCCTTTAACACTCAAAAACAATAATAACAGGCTCATAACAGACATATATATACACCAGATTAGTAGTTCGTCGGTGGTATAGGTGTCCGTTCACGTATTTACAATAATAAATCTCGTAACAGACACGAATACACCATATTATTATTCAATCTGTGCTGTACGTTGAGGCTTTATATAGGGGTTCATTCTTTAACATAAAGGATGACAGACATGACTACACCATGATATCATTCCATCGGTGGTGTAGGTTTACTTGAGGTTTGACGTTTTATTTTAAATGTCCATCGGTGTGAACTTTTGCTTCGGGTAAAAGAAGGTGAAGGCATCCGCCTCATGGATGTAGGAGCACATCTGGTTCTGGACGACTCGGAATCCTTTGCTGGTTTCACTGGCGCTGGCTGGGATCTGGGTGAGTTAATTTGCAATTGCGGGTTTTGCGAGCTTGATTTTACAAATGCCAATATTGACGTGGCGGTCCTGGTTGGTTGCGGTTGGCCACGGTTTTGCCATATCCCCTGTTTCCAAGCAACTTCATCGTTTCCCTTATACTGGCTTTACTGTGGTCCAGCAAAGCAAATCCTCCCAAACAGGCCTCTGACGTAAGCCGCATCACATGGTATATCCGTGTAACTTCTAGACCATGATGCAGGCACCAGCACAGTAAGGGGATGCAAAGTAGTGCTTTTTCGCCAAATCTGCTCCCAATCAGCATACGGCGAGGCTGTGTAAGGACATGGTGGTCTTCCTCATACGCCAGTATGGTGGCCCCGATGTTGTTTCGACCCACCTCGTGGTGTTCCTGAATATGAGCGAACATTCAACGTATTTGAGTTTGAGGTGAGCAGGCAAGTGGATGTCACATTCTACGAATCTGTAAAGTTCCTCAGCTTGAACAACACGTAGTGTTTCGAGAGTGGTCAGAATGGTTCGGTTATCCAGTGGTCGATCGTGGAGATGAAGAAATGCGTGCAACTCGGGTTGACGATGGCGCATACGATCAAACTCTCACTCCCATAGTTCCTCATAGTCGTAGAACAACTCCATAATACGTGTACGTTTTTCGGCGACTTCCCGACGTAAGGCAGCTGGGGTCACATTACGACGCTCGTTGTATCGTCCACCTAAGAATGCACACTCGTAACCGTGCCAGTAATAGCCGAGTTGAAAGATGGTCGGACGTTGGTTGATAACGGCATATTCGTTCACGGGGAGACGTCGGTCTCCAACCCGTTCCTCCGTGTGGTTGTTTTGTTTCGAATGGTAATTCCACGTCGCTGAGCTTCCCGGTTCAACCATTGTTCGACCAGATGTTTCTTGTATCAGTCGGACTTGAACGCCTGTCCTTAGGGTAGCCATCGTGTGTAATAATCCGCTGATAACGTAGTATGTTTTCAAGAATGCGATGTAAACAAAGCAAGATTACCCAGGCATATTTTCCCTCGGTCGGAAAATACTACATATTACATCATCGCTTTGAAATATTCGTATCTAATACCGCTTAACCCTATCTGTCCGGGGGAAACCCCCACCCTACCAAACTTTCTGCGCTATCCCCGGAACGACAAAAAATGGAGAGCTGAAACTCCTTGACTTTATAGTTTACCTATTTGCATAACGCCCCGAGCAGAGGATCATGGGTGAATTCAAAATGGCGGCCACGTGGGGTACCAGAGAAAGTGATGATTTTGTCATATTTCTTCAAAAATTTTGCTTTTCCGCGATGAAAAGTGGGCAAAAACTATTTTACTTCACATCACATTAATATTTACTAATTTATCGTGCAGTTTTTGCGGAGAAGTTGCAAAAATAAAAAATTCGGAAAATCCGACCAAAAAATGCCGTTTTTGATAATGACGTCATCAAGGCGGCCATCTTGGATTTTTTTTTTACATTTTTTTCTGGTAGAGCTTGACCCAAGGGTATAGTTTCAGCCTTCTAGCTCAAGGGATAACAAAAATAATTAGGGGGGGGTCATTTCGGCTACCCCTCCCCCTTCCAGGCCAGGACAGGGTCCCAAAAAGCCCAGGCCAGATAGGGTCAAGCCGGTGCCTGGGGCCGTGTGGTCATGTCATCCAATATGTCCACAAGAACAGCTGCAATAAAAGCGTGGCTGGGATACAAATCATAACAGGTATCACTTTTGGTTCTTGTGATGTTTATAGAAATGTGCATTCAGTATATTTGTCTGTGGGGTCATATGACCTCTTGTCAGTACCCCGGCATCGTTCTCCATCACCAATTTAATGTTGCGTTTAACTGGGTGTTGAATTATCCCTTTCGGAGACAGCTCTGAGAAGAGTTCATGCAGCCTTTTGTTCACTCCTTGTTCGGCGCCCAATATATGTCCATTGGTTCGAGGAACTGCTGTTTATCGTCAAGGCAGAATAGCCCGGATGTTGTTGTTCTTGTTGTTGCTGTGTGTCTTTCCACAGATGCGGCTTCTGTTGCTGTAGTTGTTTGGCCCTGTTTGTCTTTTCACACACTGATACCCAGTGCAGTCGGACGCCTTCCTAACGACGTGTAATCTTGGTCGTATTCCATCAGACATTTAGCGTGACAAGCTTGAATTCCCTTTTTTTTGTAATCCAGAAGTTTATCGGCAATGCCATGTTCGTCCTGCCATCGAAGACGGGCGATTTTCATCCCGAAGCGACAGTGTTGGTCTACCCTGGGATTATTCCTATCATATACTGTTGTAATAGAAACGTTGGTCCCCCAGATATTAGTGTCCGCTTTCTATGGTTAAACCAGGCCGGACACTGACATCTGAAAAGCGTCACATGGATATCAGAGTTCGCCTTAGGTAATACAAAGGAGACCGAACACTGGTCTCTGACGACCACCGTTTCTGTCACACCGGTACACCAGTGAACGCATAGAATTTTTCTTGTGGATTTTACTATGGGTTGTGGGACCTTGTTTTTTTCTGGTTCACGCTGTAGAATACGATGAGGTCATTGGTTGACTTCCGCTTCTGATGCGCCTGCGCAGTGCGCAGATATGATGTAGCCGCTGTGGGTTCTATCTGAGCCATCCGTGGTTCAAATGGGCTGTGTGTGGTCTCATTTTGAAACTGTCGTAGAGTAGGGTCCGACTAGTGTATGCGCGGTCAATAAAGAGTAGGAAAAGGTGCTTGGGATGGGTAGTTTTTGGTTTTTGTGTGGATTTTACTATGGGGTGCGGAACACACACGCACACACGAGGAGGTTCCTTTGGGGTTATGATTAGAGTAACCACATTGAATCAGTATAGCAAAGTTTAGTCCCCGAGGTCTGCCCTCTGTACATGTCATTTAACAAATATCTGTAGGTTTATTGTTTTGGTGGGAAATTTAAGCCGTACGACGTCGGGCATTAGTGGTTAGTGTATCTGCGTATTCTTGCATTTACCAGGTTTAATTTACCCTATGCGTTTACGCCATCAGGCATCATCGATGCTCATCCATTAACAGCAGATGAGTTATTTGTTTGAGGTGATCTGTCATCACAGCTCCCGAGCTAGCGTAACTCATTCCACTTAAGCCGGTGCTAGAGGCCGTGCGGAATCGTTATAGTCTCCACATGAACATCTGTAATAAAAGCGCGGCTGAGATACAAAGGCTACGTCTGAGAATCCACCATATTCTCAGGTCTGAATGTGAGGTGCCTAGGGAAACTAGGGAGTCATGACTGCGTTTAATGGTGCACTTCACACTTGCCACGGTTTTGCACAAAGTGACCCCTCCCTAATTTCATAATAAGGAAGGTCGCCCGTTTATGATAGCATGATAATTCTTCTGTTCTTTTTACTAACTGATATCTATAATACCATCCTATTGGACGTAACCGTTCCTCCAAACAGAAATATAACAATTACTGGTTGATCACGCGCACGCGCCGCTACAGAGTTAATCATTCCTGGAAGCGAATACTTGGTAGGCCACAATCCCAACTTTTTCGGGGCATGAAAAGATGATTCCTTTATGGAGATAACATTTTATTTCCCAAATTTATCAGTTTGTGAAATTGTCAACTGTATGGTTAAAAATTGCTAGCTTTTACCAATAATTGTATGATAACATTTGTTTGGTCTGTATATTGCGTGACTTTCTTCCATATTTATATAATTTAGATTGACCGAACGTGAGAGCCTAACGGTAAGGTTTTCGTGTTATTGCTGGGTTCGATGCTTGCACTCTCAGTAATTAACATTTACACATGTCCAGGAACTAATTTCACGACACATGCAATGGCATTATCTTCAGCATTTCCCAAAACAAGCAACAACAGTATCTTCACTGACCCTTTGATGAGGTCATGTGAAGTGACCTAATTGGAAAAAGCTCAAAAGAGGTAGCTAACGCTCATTAGGTGCCGAGAACGACGGGGACAAAACATGTGGATTTTTGTGGATAAAAAAAACTTGCAGATTTATTTCTCAATGCCGTAGCCCATAATGCCAATTAAGCCTTTCTTATACTTCAGTGGTGATCGTCTGCTGCTGTGTGGACGTGAGAATACCGAGGACAAAGGACGAAATTGAGGAAAGCTTCAGAAGAAGACAGCTGAACAAGAAATACACAAAAGATATGGCAAGTGCTCTACCTCCGTCTGATGCAAAATCAGGTAAAGAAATGAAGTCCATACCTACGTTAGAATTTATGCGCTTGAGACCATTGGACAAGATACTGTATGAACCAATACAATGATTCTCCGAGATATCAAGATCTGGTTCTAATCTTAATGGCTATGGGATCAGTTACGGGTGACGTATATGTCGGTTAACATCCTAGTCGCAACTGTTCCTATTAATATACAACGTTTGATAGTCACACATGACGTCAATCTTAATAAATTAATATCCTATTAATACTCACCAGTCGTATATGTCGCTATGTAGGCGACATATCCAAACAGGGGAGCAGATAGGATATAATTTTAATTAGATTGACATGACGTTAGCGGATCTTCGTCCAGTAAAATCCGTACCGTATACAATGGATTTCTGATGCGCTTTTCCATGTATTTTCTGGGAGATAACTTCTCCTCCACGCTTGTCGCTTTTATTAAAGGTTCGAGCGCCGATGATTGGGTATACACGAGCCGATTTGATAGCTCTCACTTCAGCACCACCTCCCCACAGCGCATGCTCCATTTCTCGGTCTCACTCCACTTTACCCCTGCCCACAATAGAGGACTGTTACGACGTTGCTATGACGTATAGGGGAAAACCCACGCACAGTTCGAACAACAGTTTCAGTTTTGCACATGGGAGAACTACTTTTCATATGCAATCTGCCCATATAAACGGGGAGAAAAATCTCTATATCATTCCTTTTAACGCTAGGTCAACAAAGGTATAATGCAGAATTGAAAAGTAAATGTTACTGTATGATGTCATTTCTGCGAGAAGAGTCATGAAGGCATGAACCTCTACTGTGATTGTAAAGCGAGGGCCGCTGTCGTAACAGCTCGTGTAGCATAGTAAATCTATCTCATCTCAATAGCCAGGAGGTACACTCAATCATCGGCGTTCGAAAGTTTAATACATTGATAAGCGTGGAGGAGAGGAATTTATCTTCCAGAAAATATCCTGTAAGGAGCATCAAAATGCCATTTTATCCGGTACGGATTTCACTTGATTCACTTGAGGAACAGTTGTGGTCAGTTAGCATCGCTCAGATTTCTGTCGCAGGAAGTGCTACTTTCATGTCCTTTAATTTAAAACGTAGAGTGACTAACGTAATGAAGAATTTTGTAAAATTATATTCAGATATATTGAGAAAGGAAATTTCATGGACAGTCTTCTTTAGGCAGTCTGTGTCACGTATCCAGTCTGTATCACGTATCCAGTCTGTGTCACTTATACAGCCTGTGCCACTTATACAGTCTGTGTCACTTATACTCTGTGCCACTTATATAGTCTGTGCCGCTTATACAGTCTGCGCCACTTTTACAGTCTGTGCCACTTATACAGCGGGCGGGGCACCCTTCTAATAGAAACCGGGGGTGGCTAACACCGAAAATTAAATGCTACTGCGCGCTCTCTAATTCGTCAGTGATTGGCGAGGAAACCACCCAACTTCTAGCACTTCTTCACAAACACAGTTAGTCTATAGGATATAGCTCCTCGTGTGATGCAGTAACTGTAGAGGATCTTACGTTCATTGCGTTGACAGGGTCAACACTCCAAGCGCTAAACAGATCCCTATTTATGCCCGTTTTTCTTTATTATTTCCATTTCCAATACGGCAAAGCTGTAAAGACACCAAAGAACATGGATTTCAAATCAGTTAGAATGTGTAAGTGGCTTGCGTTGGTGTTTACAAACACTTCGACAAGAGATATCACCCGGCACATAAACTAGTGTTGAAGTGTTTGCGGTAACTAAAGCATACCAGATGAAGATTATAACTGATTTGTTGCACGAAGAAAATTAGTTCAAACTGTAGCGAAACTGGAAATAGAACGGGAAAACTTCCATAGGAGAGGATCCGTTTAGCGCGTCGATTGTTGGCCCAGGTTCACCTCGTAGAGCATGTTTTTTGTGATATCGCTTTCTGACAGCAATGTCTGAGTTAAACAAGCGCTGGATGAGCGCAAAGACCTCCGTCGAGGCAACAGGGTCCGTAGGGGAATACCTCGCTGAATAACATAGGGCCGGATGCCAAGCTCAATTTAGCATTTGTTGGACGTTAACTCCAGCAATGGTAATTAACCTGGGACACATTCCCCGCACATAAGTTTTGTCTGATTTCACGTGCTTGAAATATTGGGGTATGGAATAGAGTATATTGATGGAAAACCTTGAATACTGCTTGAGACATTAGGCCCCGTCCCAACCCTACCTTCCCCTGAGAGGATGCCCCCACCGAAATCAACACGTTAGCGGCAGAAATGAGACCCTGTGTGCCTAGTTGTACCAATTTGCTTGTGATTTTGTGCTATAGGTACGACACATCAACACTTCATATTTTGTATGTGTACAGTATAGCATCACCATTGAGAGAATCCGCCACAAAACACACCTGATTTTACCGACACTCCGTTCTGATCTGCCTCAGCATCATGTGGTGAGGATTCAATACGCTCGGTAAAATTTTGTATACTGGTGTTACAGGTCACCTTCACCATACTGTATCAATGACCATGGACTTGTACATGTATCACATTCATATTGAATGGTGATGGCTGATGAGAATATTGCGCATATGGAAAAAATGGCTGGATTCCAGCAAATAAAAAGTTCATATTAATCATAAACAACATACAGTTAATAATATTATCAAATAATTATGTGTCTTCCTTGTCGACATAAATATATTACAGACAATATTATGACTGAATCATGGTAACAGATATACACCTGAATAACACCATTTGTAGATCACTGTCAGGTTATCGCTTCACATTTAACAATTTCTGAAAATTTTAATATCTGTCCAACCTGATTTACTGGCTTACCTATTCATAAATGCGTATTGGCTAAGATCACGTTATGCCTTGTATATATATTGTGCGTATGGAGCTGTTTGTAACTTTGTTCACTGCTGAAGATGCTATAACTAATAGCAAAATATACAGAATAAATTGTGATTCCTACTCGGAGTTGCTTTTCTTCTCTACAATTGAAGTAAAATGGTGTGTTCTTGCGCATTTTGACAGAATATTTAGACTTTGAAAATGATATGTAATGATGCCCCAAAATGAACTGAATTTTCCGTCTCATCTGTCTGTCTGTCTCTGTTTGCCCATCGTTCTTGCCATACCACATATGCAGCTGGTGATGGATCAGAAGCCTAATGAAATTGACTGATCTTCACCTGTTTTATCGAGGTCAAATTTAGCATTAGCAATAATGGAGTGAAGATAGGCTCTCCAAATTCATAATACTTGTACAATTGGTGACTGACTAGAAGCCTATCCCAGTTGACTGAATCTATTTTCTCAGGTTATATACTGTATATTATGATATAACATGAAATATGAATATGACTGACATTGACCTATTTTCTCAAGGTCAAAAACTGTAAGTTAAGTCACATCTTAACTGCTAACATACACCTCAAATCTAACATTGTCATCATTTTGTTGTGGCTGTGGTTTTTCTTCCAGAACAATTTAGCGAATTTTGCATGTGTTTCAACAGTCTCATGCTTCAACAGTAACTTAAGCCATGCTGTATCGGCTGAGCTGTTGAAATAGCCTTCATTTCCTAGCTCTGACATACTGCATCACTGTCGAAATATGAGTACCAAGACAGAGTGATAGATCACACAGTCAGTGAAGGTTCCCGATTTACATTGAATGTCGTTATTGCCTAAGTAGTATTAGCAGCATTTTACAACAACAACAATTCGCTGACTTACAGTGAAAAATTATAGTGAAAGGTATCCATTTTTTGTTGTTTGGCATTTTTATTTGCTGGCATTGTTTCAGATAGAATACAACAGCCTAATTCATACAATCAGGAATAAAAAGGGGGTTAAAATCTTTATGTTCAAACTTTCGTAGGAAATATAAAAGTGGCAATTTGAAATTTTATTTTTATTCGATTTTTTAATGACGGTGTGCCCATGAAACGCAAAATAAAGTTGGTATTGCCTCACACTGGGTTTCAACCATTGGTGAAGAAATCCCTTCTACCAGGGATGATTCCTGATTGCTCATCTTCCAGGGGTATCTGCCCCCCACTCTGTCCCATCCTAAAAACAATTGCCACCCCTAATAGGGGGTGTGCCCAAATTGGGGAGATCTAAAGCCCTGTGAGTACCAAATTATGTGTTACAAAATTGTCTGGGGAAATGCTCTTCGCCCGTGTTTCACACGAGCTTTCATTTCAATTGTGTCCAAAATCATTGCTTCAAAATTTCGTCGGGAACCATGACAAACCCTATTGGAAATCACATGAGTCGTGGGTTCCCCATATGACAATTATTTGGCGGGAGATTTCACGTTGCATTCCTAGACCTCCTGATCGACGGAGGTAAAAATGTTATAAACTTTTGCATACAGTCGTTCATACATGAACAAAACTGCAAGATAAATATTGCGCTATTTTCGTTACAGTTTCACAACCTCCTTCTCAGAACGGGATTGCTGCCAAACCTATCCAAGCTCAACCGAGACTGCTTCCTCCTCAACAGGCCAAGCGAAACGCAAATTTAGAGAGGCCTCAGCAAGGTGGCGTTTCCCGATATCCCTTGAACAATCCTCGAAACACTCCGTACGATTCAGCTGTGGAGCAACCCCAAGGCAACAGAAATGCACCAGCATCATCGGAACAAACTGATTACCAGATACGCGCCTCTGCCGACATAACTCGATCTGCGTCGAACGTATCTAATAATCTCCGAGAGCGAGACGTATCTAGAGAGCAGGTGTACAAAGTTCAACAAAATCGCTACTCCCAGTCAGGCCCACAGGAAGTGTATATGAACGGTTCCGCTGTTCATGAAAATTCACAAAATTTCCAACGTGAGAGAATTCGAACGTCCCAACAACAGGTATCCCGCCAGCGGCAATATAACCCAGACATTCAGGAACAACGACAAAACCAGGATCAATTATCAAAGATCAAGCGATTTGGAGTTCAGACACCATTGGCGAATCATCCGTCCGTCATCCTGGGGCCACAAAGAGCCGCACAGAAAGTGAAACGTACGTCTCTTCACAAGCTACTTGGACTAGAGAGTATATGTCACCATCTTGTTTATATACGAAGGGTGAAGGCGGGGAAAATATGGTTTGAGAACGACAGTCAGATCTCAGCAAATACTACACTAATCTACCCTCACATTCCATTGGTTTACTCCCATGTCACTAGAATTGTTGGTGCAAAATGTCTTCGGCCTCATTTGCATCTGTCTACAGTTGTTATTCCGGGAGTGTTCAAAAGACTCCATGAAAAAAATATAAAAAAATATAATAAAAAAACACGAAACAACACAAAGCCTGTCCAAATGGATACATTTCAGGTATTTCCGAGAAATGTGGCAAGCTTTGTAAGCTTTACTCTCTGTATATAAACATATGACGGAAAATAATATCTCAAACCATGCAGTTCATTTTTTTGTTACGTAACTTTGACCATAGTTGGCAAAATATTCGCCCTGTAAATACACAAGGCAAACAGAAAAGTATTTCGAATGGCGAAGAACGAACCATTGTTCACACATGCCAATCGGCTTTTTAATGGGCAATTTAAATTATACATAGCTACAGGGTTTTGAGCAATATGACTGGACACAAGCCTAAAAGTGCAATCTGGCGTCCTTATTTCCCGCAGCGAATACACGGAAAACCCTAGCGATACATTACCGGTTGCTAAAGCTGCCGGATAATGAACAAATAAACACAAAATGATGCATATTAAACTGAATATAAATCGTCATCATAGATAAACTGTTCTTTTTTTCTTTTAACTAATGTAATTTTCATTTATAATCCCCAGGTACCCCGAGTCTGGCAGCCACCGTGAGGACATTGACAGCTATGAGTCCACATCCGGGTCATCTGGCAAGACAAAAGCGAGAAATTCAATACGAATGATCCACGGAGGAGAGTGAGGCATACCATGAAAACTTTCTGCGCGAATGATAAATGCTGTTGAAAGTGACCTGCTTGGGGAATCTTTGCTGCGAAGATGGCCGACGTATTAAAAAAATACTGAAGATAAACGGGTGCCCTGAATCTCTTTGAGACTGGAGCAAGGGTTATATAATATTGACAAGCTCATCAGCCATTCCTAAGAACAGGACGAAATTTGTGGGCATATGCCATTATGTCGGACGTGAATGCCGCCAATGGATCAAAACATTCGTATCATATTATTGGGTCAACAACCGTTCTGAGATCATCACTCTACTTTCCAGATAACCTCATAAAGTTCAGTTCGTTAAAAAAACAAATTTGTTTATGGATACTCTAGTAAGCGACTTGTGCTATACTGGTTTCACATACATGTATTTGGAGTTTCAAAGAAGTATAACTATCCACAATCGTATGTTTGAACTGTTTATACATTAACAATTTGGTTCCCCTGATATTTTGTATAAATCTGTTCGAATGATACATGTGAGATAACTACCGTTATGACGTTCTTGGTCAACGACTTTCATATCACAGTTATTTACCCTTCTCCATCTCCATGCAGTCCTGAAATAGCTGGGTATACTTGTGTACTTATGTGGGCAACTGATCAACTTTGAGTATAAGAGTTCGAATGAGGTGGTTCATACTCCATGTAAGTATCACGAGACAATGCTTACAATAGCCAAGTCTGGGGACAACAATGTGTCTAGACTTGTGCCTTTTCAGCGACACAAAGACTCAGACAATAGCTTCCTACATTAAGTATCTACCGAATGAGGTGATTCACATTCCCCTATCACATATGTTGTACTAGATATCTGTCAGCAAAACAAATATAGAAATATGTAGTGTAAATGCTTTTCCATGTTTTCACTGTGCCACCTCTGTTCAACTTAACGTATTCATGGTACTACTGAAGATGGGTATAGAAATTGCCGCGTGTCATGTCACATGAAACTAGATGACCCGTAGATTAGGAAAACCTCATACGTGTGTCACAAAGATCCATAACTTCATCAATATCTGTCTGCAGAATCGGAAGGGTATTTTACCCAGAAACAGCTACTGGAGTCATTCGAATATTTAAAAAAGGGAAAAAGTCCTGGACTGGTCGGATACACCGCCCAATTTCATAAAAAAATGTTGATAGATATTAGTGAAAAACAGCTAAAATATGACAAGCTATTATTGCTTTCATGCTTTTATGACAGCGAGGATCTGAAGGGGATGTTGATGGGGAGATTTGTGAATAAATCTACCAGTTTAATTCAGAAGGGTAGATTATCGAGTCCCTCGTTTGCTTCTCCTCCTAAATTTGATGAGTCTTCGATTCGGTTGATCGGGATTACGCCGAACCAACATAACAGTGAAGAATACCCGTATTCTATAATAATATTCAGACATGTGTATTAGTGAATAATTGCATCACTTTTTTTAAATATCAGGATGTTCCCTCAGAGAAACCCTCTATCACCCTGAGTCTTCCTCATATGTACAAAGGTTTTGATTTCTATGCTTTGAAATGAATACCACAGTCAAAAGCAAGCACACTAATGATACAGAATACAAACTAACGCAATACACAGATAACACAAATGTTGATTTTTTATTCAATTGCTGTTTAAACGTTCGTGAGAGAAATTTTTTAACATCGAGTTCTGCAATATTTCAGCTGTATACCAACTAGCAATAAAACACTCTACCGAAATATGTCAAAAAGCTGTCAACAATGTAGAAAAACAGACAAACAAAACGCAACAAAGAACTGGTGCATATTTAAATTTATTCAACAAACCAATTACTCTCAGATACTTAAGAATCAAATCACACGAGTTTCTCATGGAATGGAACAGTCTCTCGTTTTTTAAAAAGTGTTCGCTCTCCCTCTCCATGACTCGCCTAACATTGTCCCCAGGCAAATTATTGGTCACTCTCCTGGGAAATGAAAATGTACTGAAGTCTATTACTGAAAAGTGTGAATAACTATCTAGCACATTACCTACTCATGTTTCAGACTGGCCCCACCATAGAAAGATTTGTCTATGCCTGGTCTAACACAGCTCACTATGAATTTTTTCTATACCGTGGGTTGAGATTCGAGGCTGAAAGTGGATGATGGACTAAACAAAACCAAATAAGATTATCACCGAGGTATTATCCGTGCGTAGATGACACAGAGAAACATACTTCAGTAATGTCAGTCGATCTCAGTCAACAGGGAAACTGTTATATGTGTATTGCACATTCCTTAAAAAAGTATTTTATTTCAGATTCATAGAACATACAGGTTGACGTATGAAGTACACCGTTATATGCATGTATACAGAGTCAATTTCAAGAAACATATCTGATGTCATAAACATTATACTTTTATAGATGATATTTTGACAAACATGAACACGATTGAGGCCTGGATGTAATTATTCTGTTATTAAGATTTTCCACAATCTCCATCGGTTTTCAAATTTTTCGATGCTCCCTTCATAAAATAACCTGACCTCTCAACTTGATAATAACGCAGCAGACATTTCTTAACCATTTTAGTGTTAGAATACATCCATCGTTTTGCTTGTTTCTGTAAATAAACCACTTTGCCAACAACAAGTTATGTTCGTTGTTTTGTCTATACTACTTTTCCCTCCAATATATATATATATATTGAGTAATTAATTTTACTTTTACTCCCACATCAGACCTTATCCAACTTGCAACCCAATTCCAAAAGTATTATATGACTTCACATATTACAAATACATCTTCAAAAGTTTCATCCTCTTGCATCTGGGTGAGTTTCGGAGCCAGTATTTGTGCAAAACTATATTGGTTACCAACATTATTTATTGGAGCCAAGTTAGTTTTGTGTCTACGTACTGGCGAAAGGAAGCTTATGTATATGATCCGCCATTCTACACCACTTGTATTAAATAACATTTTGTAAAAAATCCAAATTCCATAGGATGTTTTGCACCCCATTTTACTCTTGATTAAAATACATGTAGGATACGGCCTGATTGGATAAACCAACTTTCAACTCCTGGAGAAATATTTTTCACACAAGACAGTATATCACTTCTTACTCGTACAAAAGTCATTAGGTTAGGTTTGAAATTAAAAAAAGCGCTGGTAAGTTCTCCCAGCGAGATGAATTCACCTTTCAGGTTTAACAAGTCATTAACGTATCTTACAACATGCTCATACCATTTTCTGACCAAGCCTGGAACACATCTCTCCAGAATCCAGTAGCTTTTTAGCAATGGATTTAAGTGTTTTGGGGCCACATTCAGCTAAGCAAAATGGCAGATTTATTTGATGATGTAAAACGAAATTGTTAATAGTGTTTATGTTTGGAACATACGTCGAACGTCGAAGGTAATCCTAATAGTTTTCATGAAGTTATCTAAATCTGTCATTTTTAATCCCCCATTTTCGTGACTCTGCATCAGTTGTTTTATTTTAATTCTGTCATTTTTGTTCCTTATCAATTGGTAGATAATACTAGTTAATTTCTTAAGAATGGCATCTGAAGGGTTAGGTCAAGTGTAGAATAAATGATTCATTTTTGGCAACGCCTAGGTTTTTACACCCGTTAGCTTGCCTATGACTGTTAATGTCCTTCGTGATCAATGACCTAGAATTTTTGAATTTCTTCGATCTTTCCATTAAAATTTTATGAGTCACAATTTGAATGATCCATTACTATTATTCAGATCAAGCATCTCGCTAAGATTGTTTGGGTTCGTGTGTAATGATTCAAGTTATAATTACTGGGTTTTGCCTTTGTTTATATTTGAGCCTGACAGACGTCCAAAATAATTGAGTGTAGACAAACACGCCTTGAGATAGGTTTCGGATCCATTCGAAATAAAGTTGTGTCATCCTCAAACTGTTTAATTCTATATTAAAACTCTGTTTCCTCAAAGCGTGGAATATCATTATTATTTCTAATTAGTAAGGCAAGTACTTCTGCACAGATAAAGAATAAGTACGGTGATAAAGGGTTACCTTTCCTTCAGCCCTTGGACAGGAAAAGACGTACTTAAGAACTCGTATTGTGGGACACTGGATGTTATATCGTTGTCAAGTGTTTGCACCCACTTTGGTCCAAAATTGAATAACTTTAGGGTATTGTCAAAACGGTCTATGAAATAGTGTCGAATGCTTTTTCGAAGTCGATTAGCATGAGAGCATCCGGCATTTGGTTCGCTTCAGCAAAGTCTATAATATCATATGGCAAACGTATATTTTCTCCTACATATCTGTTTTAAACGAAACCTTTTTGATCTTCGTGAATAATTTTGTCGAGTTGTTTTTTAGCTCTCACCGTCATACATACAAGCTTATATACTGTACGTTGTTAAGGAGAGATAATTGGGGTCAATTGTTTAAGATATTGCCGAGGCTTGATTCCTTTGGGAAGACATGCTATCCTACCCTGTCTTTGGGATAAAGACATTTGTCCGCTAAAATGACAAAACTTAATACTTTGGATTGAAAAAAGCTAATATCTCGCATAATATCTGCACTGAAACTATCACTGCCTGGGGATTTATCAGTTGTTGTTTTTCTTCTATTTTTTAAAGCGGATACAATTACTTCTCCCGCTAATTCTAAAGATTCGCTTTCGGACAATTTTAGAAATTCGCCCAACTTTAAATCTGCCAGATTTTCTTCTGTGGCCTCCCTTTGTATAAATTTTGGTAAAAGAAATTGACCTACTCAAAATTCCTTTTTATTATTTATTATCACATTTTCTTTTGCTCGCAGGGGATGGTCTTTACACAATTTCGTTTATCCAGACTGCAAAAATACTTTGTGGGTTCCCCTTTATTGGGCCCATCTATACTTGACACAATTAACTGTAGAGATCTGGGGGTAAATTAGAAAGAAGAGATATCATGCAATATTTGAAATTTAAAAAGTTAAATATTTGCTGTCTCCAGGACAAAATAAATACGATCAAACTCTCACTCCCATAGTTCCTCATAGTCGTAGAACAACTCCATAATATATGTACGTTTTTCGGCGACTTCCCGACGTAAGGCAGTTGGGGCCACATTACGACGCTCGTTGTATCGTCCACCTAAGAACGCACACTCGTAACCGTGCCAGTAATATTATGGGTAGTGGGACCTTGTTTTTTCTGGTTCACGCTATAGAATACGATGGGGTCATTGGTTGACTACCACTGAAAATTTCTGATGCACCTGCGCAGCGCGCAGATATGGTGTAGCCGTTTTGGTTCTAGCTGAGCCATCCGTGGTCCAAATGGGCTGTGTGGGGTCTCATTTTGAAGCTGTCGTAGAGTAGGGTCCCACTAGTGTATGCGCGGTCAGAAAAGAGTAGGAAAAGGTGCTTGAGATAGTTTTGTTTATTTCACTATGGGGTGCGGAACACACACGCGCACACGAGGAGGTTCCTTTGGAGTTATGATTAGAGTAACAACATTGAATCCGTATAGCAAAGTTTAGTCCTCGAGTCTTGCCCTCTGTACATGTCATTTGGCAAATATATGTAGGTTTATTGTTTTGGTGGGAAATTTAAGCCGTACGACGTCGGGAATTACAGGTTAGTTTTTCTGCGCGTATTCTTGCATTTACGCCATCAGGCATCATCGATGCTCATCCATTAACATCAGATGAGTTACTTGTTTGAGCTTATCTGTCATCACAGCTCCCAAGCTAGCGTACCTCATTCCACTTTAGCCGGTGCTAGGAGCCGTGCGGAAACGTTATAGTCTCCACATGAACATCTGTAATAAAAGCGCGGTTGAGATACAAATGCTACGTCTGAGAATCCACCATATTCTCAGGTCTGAATGTGTGTGAGTTGCCTAGGGAAACTTTTCTGTGGAGGCATTTGACTGCGTTTAATGGTGCACTTCACACTTGCCACGGTTTCGCACAAAGTGACCTCTCCGTAATTTCATAATAAGGAAGGTCGCCCGTTTTTGATAGCATGATAATTCTTCTGTTCTTTTTATTAACTGAGATCTATAATACCATCCTGTTGGACGTAACCGTTCCCCCAAACGGAAATATAACAATTACTGGTTGATAACGCGTACGCGCCACATCATTTCGGGAAGTGAATACTTGGTAAGCCAAAATCCCAACTTTTTCGGGGCGTGAAAATGATGATTCCTTTATGAAGATAACATTTTATTTCCCAAATTGATCAGTTTGTGAAATTGTCAACTGTATGGTTAAAAATTGCTAGCTTTTACCAATAATTGTATGATAATATTTGTTTGGTCTGTATATTGCGTGACTTTCTTCCATATTTATATAATTTAGATTGACCGAACGAGATGGCCTAATGGTAAGGTTTTCGTGCTATTGGTGGGTTTGATGCTTGCACTCTCTCAGTATTCAACATTTACACACGTCCTAGCTAAGATTCATAGCGTCTCCCTTCCCTCAACGCTATGCGGACGATAAATACAATTTCCTGTTGGTAACTCGAACATCTCCATGGCGCACTTATTATTACCTTTGCGCCCTATTGGACCTTCATGAACTTGAGAAAATGAGCTGCCATGAATAAAAATACAGAAATCGTCGGTCATATATTAATTACAGACGTTAAAATTATCCCTATGGATCCTCAAAATCACCTGAAATCGAGGGTCAAGAAGATGGGCATTTCCGTCATAATAGACCCCGTGTATACAGGGGATGATGATCACAACATTGATTATGGTATTTTTTATTCATCGCAGCCCATTTTCTCAAGTTAATGAATGTCCAATAGGGCGCAAAGGTAATAATAAGTGCGCGATGGAGATGTTCGAGTTACCAACAGGGAAATGTATTTGTCATCGGCATAGCGTTGAGGGAAGGGAGACGCTATGAATCTTAGCTACACACGTCCAGGAACTAATTGCACTACACATGCAATGGCATTATCTTCAGGCATACACCTTTCAGCATTTTCCCAAAACAACAACAACGGTATCTTCACTGAAACTTTTGAGATCCTGTGAAGTGACCTAATTGGGAAAAGCCCAAAAGGGGTAGCTAACGCCCATTAGGTGCCGAGATCGACGGGATAAAATATGTACGAATAAAAAAACCCTCGTAGATTTATTTCTCTATGACGTAGACCATAGTGCCAATTAAACCGTTCTTATACTTCAGTGGTGATCGTCTGCTGCTGTGTGGACGTGAGAATACCAAGGACAAAGGATGAAATTGAGGAAAGCTTCAGAAGAAGACAGCTGAACAAGAAATACACAAAAGATATGGCAAGTGCTCTACCTCCGTCTGATGCAAAATCAGGTATAGAAATAAAATCCATACCTACGTTAGCATTTATACGCTTGAGACCATTGGACAAGATACTGTATGAATCAATACAATGATTCTCCGAGATATCAAGATCTAGTTCTAATCTTAATGGCTACGGGATCAGTTACGGGTGACACATATGTCGGTTAACATCCTAGTCGCAACTGTTCCTATTAATATACAACGTGTGATGGTCACACATGACGTCAATCTTAATAAATTAATATCTCATTAATGCTCCCCAATCGTATATGTCGCTATATAGGCGACATATCCAAACAGGGGAGCAGATAGGATATAATTTTAATTAGACTGACATGACGTTAGCGGATCTTCGTCCAGTAAAATCCGTACCGTATACAATGGATTTCTGATGCGCTTTACCGGGTATTTTCGGGAAGATAACTCCTCCACGCTTGTCGCTTTTATTAAAGGTTCGAACGCCGATGATTGGGTATATACGAGCCGTTTTGATAGCTCTCACTTCAGCACAACCTCCCCACAGCGCATACTCCCTTTCTCGGTCTCACTCCACTTTACCCCTGCCCACAATAGAGGACTGTTACGACGTTGCTATGACGTATAGGGGAAAACCCACGCACAGTTCGAACAACAGTTTCAGTTTTGCACATGGGAGAACTACTTTTCATATGCAATCTCCCCACATAAACGGGGAGAAAAATCTCTATATCATTCCTTTTAACGCTAGGTCAACAGAGGTATAATGCAGAATTGAAAAGTAAATGTTACTGTATGATGTCATTTCTGCGAGAACAGTCACGAAGGCATGAACCTCTACTGTGATTGTAAAGCGAGGGCCGCTGTCGTAACAGCTCGTGTAGCATAGTAAATCTATCTCATCTCAATAGCCAGGAGGTACACTCAATCATCGGCGTTCGAAAGTTTAATGCATTGATAAGCGTGGAGGAGAAGGATTTATCTTCCAGAAAATATCCTGTAAGGAGCATCAAAATGCCATTTTATCCGGTACGGATTTCACTTGATTCACTTGAGGAACAGTTGTGGCCAGTTAGCACCGCTCAGATTTCTGTCGCAGGAAGTGCTACTTTCATGTCCTTTAATTTAAAACGTAGAGTGACTAACGTAATGAAGAATTTTGTAAAATTATATTCAGATATATTGAGAAAGGAACTTTCATGGACAGTCTTCTTTAGGCAGTCTGTGTCACGTATCCAGTCTGTATCACGTATCCAGTCTGTGTCACTTATACAGCCTGTGCCACTTATACAGTCTGTGTGACTTATACAATCTGTGTCACTTATACAGTCTGTACCACTTATAAAGTCTGTGTCACTTATACTCTGTGCCACTTATATAGTCTGTGCCGCTTATACAGTCTGCGCCACTTTTACAGTCTGTGCCACTTATACAGCGGGCGGGGCACCCTTCTAATAGAAACCGGGGTTGGCTAACACCGAAAATTAAATGCTACTGCGCGCTCTCTAATTCGTCAGTGATTGGCGAGGAAACCACCCAACTTCTAGCACTTCTTCACAAACACAGTTAGTCTATAGGATATAGCTCCTCATGTGATGCAGTAACTGTAGAGGATCTTACGTTCATTGCGTTGACAGGGCCAACACTCCAAGCGCTAAACAGATCCCCATTTATGCCCGTTTCCATTTCCAATACGGCAAAGCTGTAAAGACACCAAAGAACATGGATTTCAAATCAGTTAGAATGTGTAACTGGCTTGCGTTGGTGTTTACAAACACTTCGACAAGAGATATCACCCGGTACATAAACTAGTGTTGAAGTGTTTGCGGTAACTAAAGCATACCAGATGAAGATTATAACTGATTTGTTGCACGAAGAAAATTAGTTCAAACTGTAGCGAAACTGGAAATAGAACGG